>BHFT01069856.1:22927-35869 GCA_004320025.1 Laticauda laticaudata
TGTGTGTGTGTGTGTGTGTGTGTGTGTGTGTGTGTGTTTTATATTTTTTAATATATATATTTTAATATATATTTTAATATATATATAATATATAATATATATATATATATATATTAATATATATATTTATATATATATATAAAACTAGAAAATAAATTCAAATTCTCTCCACCAGATATTTTAAAGTACTCTGGCAGTACTTCAGCTTTCCTTTGTGTTATAGACAAGAAAAAGTTGTAAATGCAAGGATTGTCCCAAAGTTATTTTTTTTATCACCATCATAACTGCAACAAATGGTAAACAAGACTAAACAAGAATTCCCTGAGCAGGTTCATCCAAGTGTCAGATGACAAGTCCCATCATTCAGAGCCATTCACAGCAATTGGAGATCAGGTATATTTTTTTTACACATAAAAGTGTTGGGAGATACTGCATTCAAATCATTGGGTGACATATCTTTAAAAACACAGTAGGCCAGAAGGTTTGCAGTGATCAGCGCACCTTGCCAATCTTGGGGCTTTTGGTGTATGGAGAATCTCATTTTTAAAATGCCAAATGAATATGAATGTTGGCTACTGAACAGCTTCATCCTAGATTCCCACTTTTTCTCTAAATTGACATATCATACGAACAAACATGATACACAGTCTTTGGCTTGAATTGCAGCATTAAGGTGCAACATGGGAGAAATCACACAGGTTGGCTATGCATGAAAGGGCTCATTCATGTGAGGAAACAGCCTCAAGAATTTCCTGTTTTCCATGTAGAAAAGAAGCACTTGTATGCTAGAGTTTCCCTCCCCAGGTAAAATACTTTTTTGAGATACTAAGGATTTACACATTTATGTATTTGAGAATTTATACATGTGGCTAGAGTCAGTTTTTTACCTTCTGTCAAAGAAACCTGTTTTTACAGCAACTGGGAGCAACTGAGATATTCTGGGTCTATGTTCACAGCCCCTTAATAAGAAGATGAACCTTGCAGAGGTGGAGTGGGAGCATGAATTCCTGCCTCAGTTTCACTGTAATCTATTATCTGCTTCAACTGCTGGCTTTCTGCTCCAAGTTGCTTTCCCCCCCCCCCNTCCAAGTTGCTTCCCCCCCCCCCACCCTTTTCACAAAAGAACCAGTGTGTGTTAGGGCAGGTATGTGTGCTCAAGGTTTTAGCAGAGGCTTAAGGAAATGATCACCTAACATTTATCAATGTCTTGCTTTTCAGCATAAAGCCACCTACTGTGAATCACAACTTTTGTTCTAAAAAGGAGGAGGGGGGCACATTGTCAGACAAGAGGAGGGGAGGAAAATATTTCTAAGCAAATATTTGGAAAAGAAACAGCCCATTTCTTTCTGACTGACCAATGAGAAGAATCTGCATGCTGGCAAAGGGTTTGGTCCATTCCAGAGGGCTCACATATCAACAGGTTGGATGGACAACTCCCACAACAGTACAGAATAAAAGAGACAGGGAGAGGGGAGAACTGCTCACAAAGTGGTTCACAAACTGCTCACAAACTGCTCACTTGGTTGCCAAGAGCTGGTCTGAGATATCCCTTCATCATGAACACCTACAGCTTTAGGCAATCTTCTTCTACCATTAGTGGTGGAGGTTTTGGTGGTTCTTCCTCCTTCAGAACTCCAAGTATCCATGGGGGATCTGGTGGCTGTGGCATCTCTGTCTCTTCTGCTAGATCAGGCTCTGCATGGTTGGGAGGAGGCCTAGGTAGTGGCCTTGGTGGTGGAAGTTTTAGCTATGGGAGTGGCAGCTTTGGTGGGGCTGGAGGTGTCTTTGGCGGGAACCTAAATGTCAGTGATGGCCTCCTTTCGGGAAATGAAAAGATAACTATGCAGAATTTAAATGACCGCCTGGCAAACTATCTGGACAAAGTGCGTGCCTTGGAGGAGGCAAATACTGAACTAGAGGTTAAAATTCGAGAGTGGTACCAGAAGCAGGGACCGACTGCGACCCGCGATTACAGCCCATATTACAAGACCATTGAAGAACTCCGGGACAAGGTAGGACTTTGGACTTGGAGAAATTGAATCCTGAGGGATTTATTCATGTTCCAGCCTCTTGTGAAAGGTTTTTCATTTGTAATATGTGGGATCTAGCAATAACAGTTTTTGGACAGCCAGTGACTACTTATCACAGATCATGCTATACTATGATAAGGTTTAATTAACCACTAGATTAATATAGTGTGCAATTTTAGCCTTGTACATCGTGGCTTTATATATTGTTCAACTCAGCCAATTGTAGATAATGCATAAGGAACCATAACCTAGCACAAAGTGTAAACTTAGTCTGTTCTATGTTTGAAAACTTCCTTATACTTCAGAAGTTCCTAAAATGGCAAAAGGCTCTGACCTTGCAGAAAAAACTAAATTGCAACTTCCAACATACCCTGCCATTGACCATGCTAGATAGGAATTAGAGATCAGGCACTAATAGCCACATATTTCTCTTAAGTGCAACCCCTGCAATTTTTTTCTGGCTTGGAGCGTGCCTTGGTGAGATAGGCAGTCATTTGAATATATAGGTGCTCTGCATTTCCTTAAAAACAAAAAGTATTATTACAAAGGGGAAAGTCTTGTATGGCATGGTGGCATTAATATGGCAAACCGAAATTCCACTATCTCTCTGAAAAGAGATGATCAATTTTTAAAAATCCCTAACATTCACTGTTCTCATTTGTGAAGAGAGTGTAACAGTAACTTAGCTTGAATCATTGAACATGGTTAGCAAAACCTTCTTTGCAAAGCATTGTTCGTTGCAAAGTTCATTCCAAAGCATCAATATTAGCCAGGAAGCATTCAAGTTCCTCTACTTCATTTTTATTATACAGTTAGTCCTTGATATATAAGCACAAATGGGACTTGAATTTTAGTCACAAATCAGTGCAAGTCAAATCCACACCTGACCATACCTGATTTTATGTCCATTTTTAGAATGGTTGTAAAGCAAATGAACACTTTTTTAAAAGGTTGCTAATCACAATCACATGAGCACAAGATGCTGCAATCAGTTGTAAATGTGAGCTGGTTGCCAAGCACAGAATTGTGGTCATGTGACCATGGAGGTGGTACAATGCTCATAAGTGCGAATACAATACATATAGCACCTTTTCCAGAGCTATTGTAATTGTGAATCATGGTTAAATGAACAGTTTGAGATCAAGGATTGCATGTATTTAAGAATTACTATCCATTTTGCCAAACTGTAAACAAAGAGCACAAAGAATATGTGCACAGCATAATTCTGGCATAATTCACCATAAAGAAACTCAATAAAGGTAATGAAATTTTGTATATTAGACAGGAATCAAAACCAGATTTTTATAGCATAAACAATAGTTTAGCTGCATCTGTGTCAGTCAGATGTAATTCAGAGCAATATTTGATTAACTGATTTATTGAATAATGCTGAGTAATTAATTAAACACTATGCCTTTTCAGACTTTTTTCATGTAGCTACAAGAACTTACATTTCCAAATTTAGATCCATGTGCTGTTGAGAATAAAGGTATCTCTTGATTCTTGAGTTATGGCTAATAGCCAAAAAAAATACCCTATTTTGGCTATTAGCACCACTCTCATATTAACTAAATCCTGGACTACTGTATTTTCTAAGCTGTTCATATTAGCATTTTAATTTATTTCCCACACTATTGCTGCAGATAAAATCATTATATGCTCTTTAAATACTGTAATGTCTGTATGTCGAGAAGATAGACTGAAATGCATTTCTGAGCAAATCTGTAGATATTTGCATGTTACCTTGTGTACATTGGGTTGCACCAAATGAACGGGATATAAATTAGTCATAATTTACATCATTCCCATTAATTTCACCAGCTCTACTTTAAAAGTGTTTCAATTTGGAGCCCATGCATCCTAGTTTATTTCTTATATTTGTTTCCAGCCTTGGGCCATCCCATATGCTGATCCATTTTACATCAAAATGATGATCAGTTCAAAGCTACATCAAATTTTGACATATGACATCTCTCAATAGCAACTTGTCAAATAGTTTGACAAAAAAAAACACATCCTTACTTCCCCACCACTACCACCATATATAGTGCTAACTTGCTGTAGTTTGCTGTTTCCAGAAATGCCATAAGTTTTGTTTTACAGAGGATATACACGGGATGTATTTGAAGGGGCTAAGAAATACTCCCTTCTTGAAAGTATCCTGTTTCAAAGATTGCCCAAGGACAATGCTTTATTTAAAGGATATTGCTAATACAAGTCCGCTTTAAACATTAAAAGAAAATATGTGAAGCAGAAAAAAAGGCTAATAACTGTGATCATTTAGACAATGGGAAGCTGGGGTATCCAGAGGAGAGGAGTCAAAAAAGTCAAGATGATTCTTTTGATCACATTAGGACCTCTTAATTTTTGCAGACTCTCCTTTAGGATGTCCTGGCAGGAAGTGCATCTGATCTCAATCTTCTCCATTTCAGCAAGATATCTCCTATGTCTATTTAAATTTTACAAATTATTATTAAATAGGTATTTCCATTTGTTCAATGTATTTGTTGCTATGTATAATTTTTTTCTGTTCTGCAATGATGCATAAAGCCTCCATCCTTGAAGACATTTTCCTCTGGAATTCTATGAGATAAAGATCTCTGAAGTTCCTCCCTTCCTTCATTGCGTTAATATTCCTAAAGGCCTCCTATATATCTTGAATTGGAATCTCCCATTCAAAAATTCAATAAGCCCACAAAGCTTTGGCTTTGTTTCTGCTATTTATTAAAGAGGAAAAGGAAGATAAGAAACCAGTCATTACATAAACCATTTTTCTACACACATACAATCAAAGTTTATTTTGTAACAGCAGAATCACTAAACCTCCAGTTTGTTTGGACAGGAAACACATACACACCCTAAAAGTACAGAAGGTAAAAGAAAAACAATCATTTATTATAAAGAAATCAATACAGCCTAGCAGTTAATAATTACCAACTTCCAAGCTGGCTGTCAGTTTAAAAGAATCTGACAGGTTGAAGCTGAGCCACAAAGAAAGTTAGCATGTAAAGTGCTGAGCTATGCCAAAACTTCTTTGTGATAGGTAAAGTTGGACAGAATCTCAATGTGAATTTTTGACATTGACTGTGGTACAATAGTTAAGGTGCTGGACTAGGATCAGAGACTCAGTTCCAAGGTGACCATCAGACCCCAAAAACAAAAAAACAAAACAAAAAAGGTGGAATTATTTCTTTATTGTTTCTTTATTGTTCCCCATTTATAGACATAAATCTTGCCAAACTAAAGTGATATTTCCATTACTACAGATATACTCTGAGAATTGCTAGGCTTCTTCATTGTCTTTCTCCTAACCAAACTATCCAAGCTGCTCTCTGCCTCTTTGTCATCTGAAATGCAATTCCTCCTTCTGGAATCCAGACTATATTCACCACAGTGACCTTGGGTCAGTCACTCTCTCTCATCAAAAACAATAAAATGTAGATCCTGGAGTAAACTATCTTGGACACTTGGGGAAAAGGTGGGATCAGAAACCCAAGAAATGTATTTTAATAAAATAAAAAATCTCTGATAGAGTTACACTTTTGGCTGGATAATTATCTTAATCCTATACCTGCTGCTACTTGAAGTTAACCACATGAGATGGGCTTTAAGATGTAGCCAGTAATTTCAAAGTAGAACCTCATTTTATCACTTTTATTTATTTTAATGTTTGTTATGTTGAATTTACATTGTAGCTTTTGTAAAAGTCTCATTTCAAGGAGTAAGTGATAAAATATCTTTATGTCAACAGCCTATAATGTTTTGATAAGTGTACATTGAATTTTAGAGTAAATCAATTTGTTATCTGCATAGTCCAATCAAACTAGTAAATAGTATCTGTCTGATTAATAGAACTGGTTTTATTAGTCTAATGGATAATGTAAACTGTATACCATGACAAAAGAGCCACATTTAGTCATGAAATATGTCCTTAGAAATAAAGGAATTTAAAGAATTTTAGACCCATTAATTTAATCAATAGTCAATTGAATATTTTTTTTGGGAGGGGGGGACCAAAGTTGTATCAGGTAAACAATTGAAAATACAACATGGATGTCCAGTGGGTCAATTTAGAGAAGAAGTCAGTTTACTCCAAGAAGCCTAAAGACACACATACATACCCCATCAACTGTCTGTACATGGAGTCCAAAGTAGGTTTTTTTTTTAAATGCTATGACCAAAACAACTCTCTCCAATTGTGTGTTACTTCTTATCTTGCAGATCCTAGTTGAAACAATTGAAAATAATAAAATGATCCTGCAGATTGATAATGCCAGGTTGGCTGCTGATGACTTTAAAACTAAGTAAGTAAATTTTTCACGGGCCAGAAAATGGGGGAGAAATGGGGGATAATTTGCCATTTGTACATTATTGAAGGGAATGGGAAAAGGAATCTAAAAAGGATCTATTAATGAGTGATCTCTTACTTAGCACTGTTACCTGTTACAAAAGAAGTGGTCACATAAGTAGCTTAATATCAGTCTTCTGCATCCATATATTTTTACCCCCTCATCAAACACCTAACATTATAAACATCTCTATGTTAGGAAATAAATCAGCAAAATTAAACAGAATCCATGACTTAAACTATGCCTAAGAAAAGTGAGGTATTTCTTTCTTTAACCAGGTTTGAGACTGAGCAAGCCCTGCGCATGAGTGTGGAAGCTGATATTAATGGTTTACGCCGAGTGTTGGATGAGCTGACCTTATCTAGAACTGACCTGGAGATGCAAATTGAAAGCTTGAAAGAAGAACTGGCTTATCTCAAGAAGAACCATGAGGAGGTAAAGAAAAAGCCAAGTGCTTCCTGGGCTGGAAACTCATTTTGTTATGATTAAAATAAAACCAAAGAGTGAGACTAAAGTTATATGTAACTAACTTAAATTCTATGAACATCACTCAGTCTTCTTAAGATCTCACTGAAAAGCATTATGCAGTCTCCATTCTATTTCCAAAAGCTAACTGCAATAGGGTCTGAATCTTCAGCATTGTCAATAAGACAACATGCTACACTAATTCTAAAGTCAGCAGAAAGCTTTTTCTATCAATAGCAATAGCACTTAGACTTATATACCGCTTTATAGTGCTTTACATCCCTCTCTAAGCAGTTTACAGAGCCAGCATATTGCTCTCAACAATTTGGGCCTCATTTTACCAACCTTGGAAGGCTGGAAGGCTGGTTCAGTGAAACTCGAACTATCGAACTGCTGGCTGGTAGTCAGCAGTTAGCAGAATTAGCCTGAAGTTCTGCATTCTAACCACTGCACCACTACAACTCTACCTTTCTAGCATCTCGTATAACAAGATTGGCCCCTGCAAGATTCAATCAACTGTTCAAAATCAAATCATTCTGCAGGTTTATATACACAGAATGGCTTATATGAGATGATAACTTTAATTTCTCAGCTATTAAAAAGATAAAGAAATCACTTCTTCTGCAGGATGAATTTGGCTGCACCGCATGTAGAATTAAATGGCTCAGTCATAAAGCTATAAAGTTCTGTGTTCCATATATTTCTTCAAAATTAGTTCTGTAAGAGCAGTCAAATTCATGCTTTCTAACCACTTTGGAAATGTGATATGAGGGAACTGTAGTCCTATAAATGTTGTAGTACTCCAATTCCAGTCAGGCCCAGCTTTTAAAGCTAATGATAAGAGATAATCAGAGATGATGAGATTTTAGTCTAATACTAGAGTATTTTGTGAATTTAACTGTTAGGATTGCTGCTAATAAATGGCAATAAATGGTGAGAGGAGATCTTAAGCTTTCCTGTCTTTCTTCCTTTTTGGTCATAAAAAATTAAAAACAAAAATAAGAAACAAGGGATGGAGAGAGAGTAAAGCAGCTTTTGAAGACAGGAAAGTTTTGGTGAGAAAAAATAATAATTTTTCAGAGACCTTGAATTCTTTGAATGTTTTTAATTGGAAAAAACCCTCAAATCATGTCTGAATTAATCCTAGATGACTTATGGATACTCACCTATATCTATAAACAGGGAGGAGGGAGTTATGCAAGTAGATCCTCAATTAATATTTGGTCTTTTTCTCATTTTAAAGGAAATGAGTGCTCTTTCTGGCCAACTGAGTGGCCAAGTGAGTGTGGAAGTTGATTCCGCCCCAGGCATTGATCTCACCAAGATCCTGGCAGACATGAGAGACCAGTATGAGCTACTGGCTGAGAAGAACCGAAGGGATGCGGAGGCATGGTTTTCGAGCAAGGTGAGCCAGAAAACTGGGAGAGAAAATGAAATGGAACAGGGGGAAATCCTTCAAGAAAACAATTTGGGAAGAGATAATTGTGCTGGTTCCAAATCATGATCCGACTTATAAATGTCACCTTCCTTTAAAAATATACAGACTGAAGAACTGAACAAAGAGGTTGCCATCAATACTGAACAGCTTCAGACCAGCAAGACTGAAATTACTGACTTGAGACGGACTCTCCAAGGTTTGGAGATAGAGCTGCAATCCCAGCTTAGCATGGTACGTGGATCAGAAGGAGTAAATGAAGTCCAATATCTGAATCCTGAAATAAGTAACTTAATATTATCCCTTGAGCAAAGCATGTATATGTATATGCACCCACATATACATATGAAGTGCGAAGAGATATCAACTAAACATTCAGGGGTTTAATTTCTGTCATATCCAATAGATCTGAAGAGGGATTGCTGGTCAAATATTCATCACTCTACATATTAAGCTATTATTTAAGTACAGCCTACTAAATAAAACAGAGCAACTTGGATCTATAACAAACTAAACTGTAAATATGATATTCAAATGACAGGAGCTGGAATCAATATGCTACGCCATAAATTAAAAAATAACTGCATTAAGGCTGAAAATATGTGTGAACCCAGAAAGTGTTGGCTGTATTGAACAAGAAAAAATACACTTTATAAAGCAGCTTTTTCTGTTTTTTTCCCCCATCAATATTAGGCAGCTTAACTACACCAAGGTCCAGAAGATAGTATCAACCACAGAGCAAACAAGTGAAAAAACATATAGTAATTGTGAGATGTAAAAGAGTTAGTAAATAATTAAATTTTCAAATCAATCTAACCAGTGCTTCTGAAAAATGCTGTATCATATTTCAGCAGTTCTCTGCTGGACTTCTGCTACTCAGTGCAAGTTAACCAAATGTAACTGTTACCCCTTTACACCTAATTTCTCTTCCTTAAGCTTTACACCTAATTTCTCTTCCTTGCCCCAGTTTTTAAAACAGTGTTTGACATTTCTTTCAAACTGATGCCATGGATATTTTTCAGAAGGCACTGAATTTTTCTTCTTACCAATGCCTTCTCCTTCTCAGAAAGCTGCTCTGGAGGGCACCTTAGCAGATACAGAAGGTCGCTATGGCTCCCAGCTCTGCCAAATCCAAAGTCTGATCAGTAACATAGAAGCCCAGCTAGTTGAGGTCCGCAGTGACATGGAAAGGCAGAATAACGATTATAAGATGTTGATGGACATCAAAACCCGTCTGGAGCAAGAGATTGGGACTTACCGCCAGCTCTTGGATGGCCAGGACTTCAAGTAAGTTGCTTCTAAATATATTTACTATTGGTAGCTTTAAGCATCTTCATTTTAGAATTGTTATATCATGTCTATCTGTCTATATACCATATATGCTATTTTGTAGCTGTATAGTTTGCTGCCTTGTACCTTGAGCAAAACAAATTGCTGATCCCTATTTTGCCAAAATAATGAGGCTGGAAAATAGTACTGTCATTATTTGCAACCAAATTAAGAAAAGGGACCTTTAGATACCCCAACTTTGTTTCTCTTTCCACCAAACATCACCAAGCATGGGAAAACAATGACCAAGCACTCTCCTTAATATAGGGTGAAACAGGATAAGGGTCATAACATTTTTCTCAGTGTGGGCAACTTTAAGCTGTGTGGACTTCAACTCTTAGAATTCTCCAGCAAGTCATGAGAACCATTGCTTTGGAAGGATACATGGAATGGTGGTTTAACACTATTCAAGCTGCTTAACCTACAGGTTGCAATCAGTGGAGATGAGAGCGGGACAAGATTATTTTTTGTATGGGAAGAATATTTCTGATTCTCCTAACAGCCCTTTCTTTGTATTTGCTTCCTGTCAGTCAGATTAATTCTGAACATAGTTTGCTTGTTTATTTGTTCATTTTTAAAAAGCACAATGCCTCAACTTGGTTTTGAAAAACAGCACCAGTCAACTGGGTTACTGTTGTTTGTTTATTTGTCTGTTGTGATTTTGAGCGTAACTACTCTTTCTTTCTTTTCTCCCTACAGCTTTTCAGGTAATGCCTCACAAACGTATGGTAAGGTTTTGTTATTTTGAGGGAGGGAAAATTGTGGAAAGTAATTTTAAGTTTGCTAAATATGGGCTGGATGGTACGTAATGAACAGCTATTTTGCTAAAGGTAATCAAATTTAGATCTGGCCTATGCCTAGCGAGAAGACCGTCTCTTGTGAATTCTCCTTAGAAGAAATGATAGAAGAACATCAGAAGTGATGGATTATGTTACAAAATATACTACTTGTCATCCTTTGCCCTTTAAAATCCTGATACTGTAAATTCTTTGAGTCTGAATATTCACTAAAACGTGACAGTTTTATGGGAGACCTTCACTTCTCGTCCAAGAAGCTTCTTCAGCTTCAGCTTCAAAGCTGAAGAATTTTCTTGGATGAGAAGCAAAACATGAAAAAGCACCTTTGGGACAGGTATCAAGATATTTATCATTCCCTATACTGCTACTATCATTTTAACTTTCAAGAGAATGACTGCCAAAAGAGACAATCTAGAACTTGCCAACTTTAAAATTTGTAGACTTTAATTCACATAATTTTCAATCCAGTGTCTGGGGAATTTTAGCAGTGGACATACATCTGAAAATTGCCAAATCGCTATTCTAGAAATTAGACAAGATAAATTAAATCATATTTCCATCTAGGGCCAGTTCCAATGCCATTTCTGTCTTTTGCACTGAAAAACAATAATCATAATGCAATAAAATAAAATGCAGTAAAAGTACAAGTTCCATTAAGAGTCCATGCAAGTTGGCCAGAACCAGAGATAAGTAACAGATATCTTGCAGTCCCCTCATTACAATGACATAGAGGCAGACTTATTCATAGAAAGACTAGGAAGTATAATGAGGTATTGCATGTTCACTGATCATTCCAGGACATGCTTCAGAACAGAAGCAGCTTTTGAGAGTTGCCCCAATAAACTATGTTCTTTCCTTCAAGTACAATTGCTTTATTAATATATAATTTGAGCCTAATAAATCTTCATTTCTTCCTTGTTTTGTTATAGACAAAGCAGTTACTGATAAGAAGCCTTGAAGAACACCCTCTATGTTATACACAAATACTAAATACACAGATTTCAGTGGGTAGATGCCATCATCAAGAGATGGAAATTTTCACATAGCAGTAGTTTCTTAAGCACTTATACTTGGTGGCTGGAGATCGTGTAATAGCTTGACTTAGTTGTTCTTGCTTTTTCTTTTCTTTGTGGAGTTTCTACTGTCTAATAAAGTTCTTTTGGGTCTTGCAAATTCTAAATGGAGACTTATTTCTAGCAATAAACTCTTTGAGTCTGAAGAGTGAGTTGGGGAAGAAGAGTGTAGCTGGATGGATTCTTCATGTACCATGTAAAACCTCAACTTTCTTAACCCAATCTCATCCAGTTTTTGTATTATGATCCTCATCGTTCCTGGCTGACATGATCCATGTTATTAGACATGAGCATTTTGAGCAGAAAACACTCCCATACAGACCTATACACATAAATGCACACTCTGTGCATATAACTTCTGGGGGGTGGGGAATCAATGTTTGATGTTCAACTACTGAATCAGATCACAACTAGAAAGGGAATTCAATGGCAAACATTATTAGTCCTGCAAGGTAGTCCAGACAAGAGGCAGAAACAGGAATATTAGTTCTACTTTTATTGTAAGGTTACATTAACAGAATCTTGCAAGACAGAAAGTATTTCTCCCTTCCTTTTATTCTCAGGAAAACTATGAAATGTTCCTTTTTAAAAATGCCATGCCATCTCCTCTCCCAGGGCTGAGACACATCATTTTATACATCATTACAAACACACAAGAGGGGAGTACTGTATAATATACCTTCTTGCCACACCTGCCAAGCATGGCCCAAGGATAGTTGATGGCATCAAGGATCAAGTCATGATGTTGCAGAGTATGAGATACCTGGAGCCTGGATTGACCTCTGCAATCCACTGAGATTATTACATCATGTTTGATCTGAATACTTTCCATCTCTATATGGGCACAGTATTATCAGCATATTTACTGTCAAGTGCTAGAGATTATTCTTACATAAAAACGAGGCTTTCTCTGCAGCAGTGCAAGATTGTGCTCCACTCTTGGTATTGATGATATAAACTGCCAGCTCAGACAGCTTCTGGACATGACGTGGAGTGATGTGCACACTGATGGATTATTTGTTCTAGCCAGCAAATAAAAAGCTTAAGTAAAAAATGCATTTGCTAGCATCAGTGAAAAAATTAAGACATATCTGCATCAAATGTAAAGCCCCTGTCCCACTGCACCAAAGGATGCAAAGAGGATGTAAAATGTTAAAAAAAGCTTGCCATCCGTTGGAAAACATGATGCATCCATTATGTACTCACTGCATACGTGTTGCATACGCTCTATCCCTCGAGCATCCGTCCACTGAGATCCGTGCAAGATGTTTTGAGCTGCACAAAACTTTTTGAGCGGATGAACTTTCCACCGCGTACGATGTACATCCACGACATATACGGGCAACAAACGTTCTATATCCATTGTCATCCGTTAAACGTCCGTTGCATCCTCTCGGCATCCTCTGGCCATCCCCTCAACTCACATCCGCTGCAGCTGAAAATGGAAAGAGGGAGGAAACGAAA
>BHFT01069861.1:0-31334 GCA_004320025.1 Laticauda laticaudata
AAAAAAAACTTTTATTAAAAAAAAAAAAGAACCGGTAGCACTGAAGACATTACCTAGTTTGGTCATGAAATGTCTGCAAGAAAACATCCAGGCTCAGAGAGCACCAAGGAACCCTCCTTTCAACCCTGAGCTACAAAAATTCTCCTTCACTTGAGAAAACGTTCTCTCCAGCATGGAAGAGCCCTCCAAAGCATTTATAAGTTCACAACTCCTTAAGAACATTCGCACAGATTTGCTGAACATGAATTATAGGCTACTTTTGTGCACTGGCCTTTAACTTTTCCCATCATCTACAACTAGTTTTTCCCTTGAACAGAACAGAGACCAAAGCTAGCAGCCTGACAAATATCAGATGTTTCTTTTTTACTAACACAGTTTGTATCTTGATGCAATTCAATCACCTCTCTCTCTCTCTCTGTCTGTCTCTCTCTGTGTGTGTCTGTCTCTGTCTGTCTCTCTCTCTCTCTCTCTCTCTCTCTCTCTCTGTCTCTATCTGTCTCTGTCTCTGTCTCTCTGTCTCTGTCTCTGTCTCTGTCTCTGTCTCTCCCTCTCTCTCTTGTCTAAAAACACTGAATCCAGAGGTTGTGAACTCACCACTGGGTTTCCTTTTCTAATTGAACTATTATTTACATTTCAATGTTTTTTTTTTAAAAAATCATCGCTCGTTTCCTTTATTTTTCGTGTTGTTGTTGTTTTAACCCTTCCCTTTTTTGACCTGACTGTTTTTATGAGGCATGCCATGTTGCTAACTGCCCTAAACTTCCTTTTTGTAACCTTAAGTTGCATCGGAGGTGAAATTCCCTTGTTTACGCTTTGTCCCTTTGAGCTTAGCACCTCCCAGTGAAAACTTTGAAGTGTTTCAACCCAATTCTTTTTTTTTTAAAGGGGGTTCAATTGGAGTATATTACTCAAAGCAAGACCTCACTCTCGGGACTGTTGCCCAGCCTAAAACAAACACGGACTTCTTCCAGTTTGATTCTTGCTTCTTGTCACTGCATTTTCTACTCCAACGGCCACATTTAAGAGACTGTTGAGGTTCCTCCACCCACTTCGGATTCCAAAGACAAGGCTTGTCTGGTATAAACACCCTGGGCCAAGGAAAAGCTGGATCATCTCTAAGTCCCTCCTAGGACCACCCAGAACTGATCTGCAATGTTCTGAATGATGCCTCGATGTTTGCTTTTTCCTTGCTGCACTTTCATAGACTTCACGGGTTTCCTACCCCAGATTGGCAAGCCTGGGCTCGAACCCAGAGACAAGTGAAGTGTAAACAACAGAACTGGCTTCTCCTGTTTTGTTTTGAAAAAGCAGCATAAAAATACTGGTGGTCAAGAAAGAAAAATCTTTCTTTCTTTCTTTCTTTCTTTCTTTCTTTCTTTCTTTCTTTCTTTCTTTCTTTCTTTCTTAGAAAAGAAAAATCACTTTCCGACACTGAAATTTGGACTTTGCATTTCTCTCTCAATCACATGCTGTTATTTGCTTTATTGGAGAAAACAGAAAGAGAGGCTGATAATCTGGAAGGTTGTTTGAACTGTCCTGGACTGCACTTCCACCTTTGGAAGGTTGGACTCTCACCTGGCTGATGAATTAACCTGTCCCCGAGATTGTTCTCTTGGAGACATCACCAGTCTGAGGAAGGACATGGTCTCCATTTCTTACGTCCTACGAGCCTGGATTTTGCTCTTCCTTCATGGTATGTATGGCGTTTGAGACCAGGACACTCTTTCCTGAAACTGAGAAACCAGGAGAAAGGATGTTTTACTTTGTGTTACTCTCTAGATTAGTTCTCGTGACTTCAATGGTATGGTGAGTACAGCAAAACTGAGAGGACTTCTCTGGGTTGATTTGACTCACCATGTAGCAACGAATGGCGACATTTCTTTCCTGGGCACCAGCTGCACATAGTGTGGGATGCTTTTTCATTGCTTTCATTTCCTTTTCTCAGTTCTCCAGGACCTCCTGCTCTAGGGACCATGGGAAAAGTCTTGTTTAGATACACGCCAAAGCAAGGGTCTCCAACCTTGGCAACTTTAAGACTTGTGGACTTCAACTCCCAGGAAGTTGAAGTCCACAAGTCTTAAAGTTGCTAAGGTTGGAGACCCCTGCTCCAAAGGACAAAGCAGAAAGGCATGGAAAAGTAAAATAATAACAAGTTGGAAGGGACCTTGGAGGTCATCTAGGCCAACCCCTTGCTCGAGCAGGAGAGTCTATTCCAAATATTAGCCTCTACCCAGGATCGAACTCACAGCCCCCTGATTGTGAGTCAAGAACTCCACCTTTAGTTCCCTTTTCTGTAATATTAATGTAATGTATTGAGTCCAGTCACAGCCAGTCAGAACTCTCTGGCCCATGAGATTGTCAGGACTAATTGATCCTATTTTGAAGTGAAGGGATGCAAATTATCTCTTTTTTTAAAGTTTTATTTCAATTTTCCACATTTTAAAAACATCTTTTTTTAGCGAACAGAATGATTCCAGGTTTTCACATTTCCATACAAACATGACTTTGATTATATACTCATCTTTTACATTTAATTTCATATTACTTTACATATTTTCTATTATTTTAGGGATGCAAATGATCTCTTAATGATATTAAATCCAGAGTCCAAACTAATTAGAGCTGGCAGGGATCCAACATTTGCTATTTTTTTGCATATAGTTCTCGCAGGGGCCAGTCCCTATCATTAGATGAGATCTAATGGCTAATTACAGTACTGATACAATACAGTATCAGCAAACTGTGGACTCTTTGATGCATTAATATGGTATTTGCCACGGCCAAGAAAGGAAACTGGAGAGAAACACACATGAAATGTTTTGCCTTGACTACTAAAATAAGGTGACCAGCCTTGACTGCTGAATATCTTGAGCATGGAGCAGCACACCCATTCACAGTTTGTTTTGAAAACTTTTCTCATTTATTGTTATGCTAAAATTTTTCCCCGTGTTAAGATGGGTTCATCTCCAGATTGCAGTTGACCCAATATCCTGCTGAGGAGAAAGGATGTTCCAATGTTGTGGTCACAAGCAAGGTCAGATCAAAAGAGAGTGACATAGATTCGAACACACCAAAGCATTAAATGTGCAAAATGTACATTTAGTGTGACTTATTTTTTTTTTACTCAATTGGATGTTTGTAGCCCTTTTCTTGCAGCAGTTCTTGCAGTCAGAATCAAAGTTGGGTTCTGATCAGAACTCCAGTTTCTAAAGGGGCATCAGGAAAATTAGGAACCTATTAGATTTGGAGGTGAAAATATCAGCAGTAAGAATGACACCCAGGTCTTAAGTCCTTTCCACATTGCCAAGAGAAAGGATCTTGTTGTTATCACTTGTAGTAGTGATGGTTGAAAATTGTATTTTTGCTGTCTTCGTTGCTAACTCATTTCTGAACCTATTTTGGGCTCAGCAATGAGTGGTGATGCCCTGGTTTCAGATCTACAAGAAATATTAAGCAAAATGCTGGCTGGGGAATTCTGGGAGTTGAAATCTGTATCTCTGATAAGATGCCAAGTTTTAGAAACCGTGCTAGAATCAAGGGTGGGATTCCACCGGTTTGGACCAGTTCTATACAACTGGTTGTTATGATTCACACGTCAAGTCTCTTGGCCGTTTAGTACGGGGACCGACCCGGACGGGGAGGGACGGGTCAGTCAAGAATAACGTGACGCCTGACATCATGTCATGGCCAACATCGCTGACTGCATTCTCCCTGCCCAGTAACTCCTTAAAGTATTTCTTTTTTTTTCCCCTGACAATCAGCTGTTCTGATGATCAGCTGTGCCAGGATCCCCCTCACTGTCTTTCTGCTTCACCCAGGAGGCTTCCCTGAGGCCCAGGAGGCCAAAAAAATGGGGGGAGGGATGCTGCAAAAGAAGAAGAAACCACGCCCACCCAGTCACATGGCCATGCCCACCTAGCCATGCCCAGAGAACCAGTTGTTAAAAAGTCTGAATCCCACCCCTGGCTAGACTAGAATGTCTTCATTACAAAAATCTTCCCCTACATTGACCAGAGGCTTTAAACAATACTGGTTCAGTAGATTCAAGCACCCTACTGATTTCCCATAATGCCTTGATGATGCTTCATTCCAGGGCATCTAAATTAAAATGGTGCTAGATTCAGTCATCTTATCTTGAGGATGCACCTTCTCAAACTTCATTGATGGCATTAAGGTGGCTCAGGATGTGAGTGTCTCTTATGGTTCCCAGCAAAACCTGAAAGTTGTGTCCTTAAAGGTAAAGGTAAAGGTTCCCCTGGCACCTACGTGCTAGTCGTTTCTGGATCTAGGGGGTGGTGCTCATCTCCATTACAAAGCGGAACAGCCAGTGTTGTCCGAAGACATCTCTGTGGTCATGTGGCTGGCATGACTAAATGCCAAAGGCGCACGGAACGCTGTTACCTTCCCACCAAAGTGGTCCATATTCTTCTACTTGCATTTTTTACATGCTTTCAAATTGCTAGGTTGGCAGAAGCTGGGACAAGTAACGGGAGCTCACTCCGTTACCCAGCACTAGGGATTCAATCCGCCGAACTGCTGACCTTTCTGATTGACAAGCTCAACGTCTTAGCCACTGAGCCACCACGACCCCGTTGTGTCCTTAGAGGAGACAATTTGCTGAAGGACACTTGCCTTTTCCAGCCAGAAAGTGATTCCAGTCCTTTCATTTTACAGGGATGCAGGAGGAAGTGGATGTGGGGTTTCCCCATCCAATGTTTTGACAAAAGGGAAACAATGAAAAAGAGATGTTTGCAAATCACTTGGGTGGATGTCTGTTTGACTTCCCAGACCATTTAAAGAAGGTTTGCTTGAATAAGAGTTTTTTTCCTTTCACCCTAGGCTGCATCACAGGTTATCCTAAGCAAACACGCTCCGCATCAGCAGACACAAGAAACTGTATGATTAACCCCCCGGTGAGTTCCTGAACTTTGCCCAAAATGTGTGTTCTTCTAATATGTTAGAACAGTTTCTCTCCACCACCAATCTCCCAAAAAATGTTTTTGTCAACTTCTGATGCCCAAGCAAAGCCCCGTCCTTCCTGGTCAGAAGAGTCAGTCCAGTTCCACTGTTGCAGCTCCTAAGTCCTTCAGGATCACACCAATATGAAATTTGGGAGCCAAATCCCCGTTTTCAGTCATGTCTCTCTGTTTTTTCCCCTTCGTGGTTTGTGTCATAAAAAGTTGTACTGAACCAGTAAAAGAAAGTTTACACGCCTGTTTTCTATAAATTATCCCAAGCCAGAAATGTCCACAGGCAAATGGTCAGAAAAGTGGAGATGACAACCAAAACCATCCAACTGAAGCCCTGCGGTCATATTTTGTTCATGGCTGCCTAGGAAGGAAGATGGGGAGGGAGGGAGGAAGGGAGGAAGAAGGGGGAGGAAAAGGAGGAAGGGAGGAACAAAGGAGGGAGGGAGGAAGGAAGAAGGGAGGGAAGGAAGGAAGGGAGGGAAGGAGGGAGGGAACCCTTCCCTCCCTCCTCCCTTCTTCCTCCCTCCTTCCTTTTTTCCTTCCTTCTTTCCTTCCTTCCTCGGGATCACTTTTTAAAAGGGGGGGGCTTTGATCATATGATTGGGTCCCCCATTTTCCTTTATTTGACCCCACCCACCTGCCCTGCAGACACCCCACCCCGACCTCTAATGAAAAAAAAAAGCAGTAAAAATTATGATTATTCTGCTGAACTCCCTACTTCATTATCACATCCTGGGCTATATCATCCTGGAAATTGTGAATTCTTTTCACAAAAAGCCAGGTGCCATTTCTTCTCAATGCCTAGCTCAGCTGCTAAACTTGAGGGCTGCTCTGTATTTGTACTTATTTATTGACCGTCATTTGTAGACGGCCTGCCTACCCAACAGACTTGATAGGTCTTGATGTTCTTAAGCCAGGTTATTTTTTTTTCTGGCAATGAAACAGAACTTGATGGTACATCCTTTTTCTAACTTCTCAATCTCACCCTGGGGATTTTCTCCAGATCTGTCACCTTTGAGTCCTAAATAACTCTGATCCTGTTGAGCTTTTCAAAATCACCTGGATGCTGGTTATATACGCAGCAATAACTGTACAGAGGTGGGATTCAAACTTTTTTACTAATGTTTATGTGGGTTTGGCTTGGTGGGTGTGGCAGGGGAAGGAGACTGCAAAATCCCCATTCCCTCCCCCACGGGTGATTGGACGAAAGGTCGAGGCAAGAGGACACGTCCCGTTGGTTTCGAGACCCAGCCAATCAGTTGGGACTCAGTGGGAGGCAGAGGATAGATGGGGGCGGGGCCAGTCAGAGGCGGTATTTGCCGCTTCTCCGAACTACTCAAAACCTCTGCTGTCGGTTCTTCAGAATGGGTCAGAACCTGCTGAATACCACCTCTGGTACAGACGGTGACCTCTCTTATCCTTCTGTTCCTCTCTTCCCTCTCCTAACTCTCTGCTGCCATGTTTCACTCTGTTGTAAGTACTTGCCCCCTACGGCGATTGTGACAAGCGAGCGGCTGAAGGCCCTGCGTGAGCACATGAGAACGCACAATCTGTCAGCCTATATTGTGCCTAACACTGATGCACACCTGGTAAGTCAAAGAAGACAGGAACGGATCCACTGGGTCTCCAGGGATGGAGCAGGGAGGCAGGGAGGTGGAAATTCTCACCGTGGTTGAATTTCCACCACAGGATGAACAATAGCAATAGCACTTAGACTTATATATACCGCTTCACAGTGATTCACAGCCCTCTTTAAGCGGTTTACAGAGTCAATCTATCGCCCCCAACAATCTGGGCCCTCATTTTACTGACCTCCGAAGGATGGGAGGCTGAGTCAACTTTGAGCCAGTCAAGATCAAACTGCTGGCAATGGGCAGAATTAGCCTGCAACCACTGGGAAGGGAGGGAGGGAGGGAGGGAGGGAAGAAGAAAGGAAGAAGGGAGAAAGGGAGGGTGGGGGAGGGAGGGAAGGAAGGAAGAAGGAAAGNGGAAGGAAGGAAGGAAGGAAGGAAGGAAGGAAGGAAGGAAGGAAGGAAGGAAGGAAGGAAGGAAGGAAGGAAGGGCAATAGCAATAGCAATTAGATGCTGCTTCATCGTGCTTTCCAGCCCTCTCTAAGTGGTTTACAGAGTAAGCCTATTGCCCCCCAACAATCTGGGTCCTCTTTTTACCGACCTCAAAAGGATGGAAAGCTGAGTCAGCAACTTGTAAGCCCAGGTTTCTCTTTCTGCAGCCTTCAGACATCATCTTCCTTAGAGAACCCAGCTTCTCACCATTCTCAAGTGGTAAATATGCAGAAAGAGTCAAGGAAGCCCTGACATAAGCTCAAATTTCAAATTCAAACCATAATTCAGTTCCACCTGTCTGGGAAGTCCATGTAGAATCCTAGTCTTAAGGGTCTATGACAATTCACTGTGGCTAACTCATCACAGCCAACTCGCTATGGAACAACTTTCTGTGGCCAATTCACTACAGGACAACTCCCTGCAGGACAAAGAGTTACACTGATATCAAAGAAATGGTGGAATAGAATCATTAAAGAAAGATCTAGGGAAACTCTTAGTCATCCGGGTCATGGTTGTCCCAAAAGTTTTTTTTTTTCAAGAGGTAACTGGACTTTCTGGTTTTTCTTTGAAGACATTTCGCTTTTCATCCAAGAAGCTTCTTCAGCTTCTTTCATAAACTACTTCTGCTCTCAGAGCTGAAGAAGCTTCTCGGATGAGAAGTGAAATGACTTCAAAGAAAAAACAGAAAGTCCAATTGCCTCTTGGAAAAAAAAGCACTTTTGGGACACTAAAGAAAGGATGCAAAAGGAGGGATGAAATGAAATCTGAACAACAAAAATGAAAATATTTTCAATCTATTTTACATAAATTGAATTGATAAATTATCCTGTGCCGAATTGTCCTACAGCAAATTGGCTGTGGAGAGATGGTCATGGAGAGTTGGCCATGGTGAGGTGGCCATGGTGAGGTAGCCACAGTGAGTTGGCCATGGAGAGATGGTCATGGAGAGCTGGCCATGGAGAGTTGGCCATGGAGAGTTGGCCATGGTGAGGTAGCCACAGTGAGTTGGCCATGGAGAGATGGCCATGGTGAGGTGGCCATGGTGAGGTAGCCACAGTGGGTTGGCTCTGAGAAGTTGTCCCACTCCAAGTCTTAGCTACAAAAGATTACTTAGGTGATCGACTAAACGAGTATCGAGTTTTCTGAAAAGCGAAGAGGCTAGATAGGCCTGGGATCCTGTTCGCATGGGGCAGCCAGGGGCCGTCTCTTGTTTCTGAAAACCTTCCCATCTTCCAGAGTGAATACATCGCAGAACGGGACAAGCGACTCACTTGGATGTCGGGTTTTACAGGATCGTCTGGTGAGTCCTCTTCCAGATCTCCAGCAACCCTCAACCCCCTACATTTCTTAGTTGAACCTCAGGTCATCAGGCATCAATTTAGCAGCTGTTCTGAATGCCCATCGATGATCAAGTCCTTGACTTACAACAGTGCATGTAGGGATGGTTCTAAGTTGCTACGTCACTAAAAAATAAGTGACTAATAGCCATTTTTCACACTTACGACCATTGCAGCATCCCCACGATCACGTGAATCAAAATTCAAGCACTTGGCAATTGACTCCTATTTATGATTGTCGCAATGTCCCAGATTCGCATGATCCTCTTTTGCGACCTTCTGATAGAGCCAAGACAATGGGGAAGCCAGATTCACTTAACAGTGGGGTTACTAGCTTCACAACTGCACTGATTCACTTAACAACTGTGGCAAGACAGATTGTAAAATGAAGCAAAATTCACTTAAGTTTCACTTAGAACCAAAATTTTGGGCTCAGTTGTGGTTATAATTTGAGGACTACCTGTAGGAACTATGAACTAAGCAAAAAATAATAAAGTATAATCCATATATCCCACCCCAAACATCTTTCCCATTGTAACTTCCTTGAAAATAGCACAGTGGCACCCCAGGGCAAGACTGAGTAATTTAGATCAGGTTCACTAGATCTAGACCTAGATCACCAACCCTTTGGACCTCAGAGACCACCAAATTCATACATCCCCCCAAAAAAGTCTGTAGGAAAATTCCCCATCCCGTTTTCCTATCGATCGATCATTCTTTATTTGGGATTGCAGGATACCGTCTCCAGCTCTGTTCTCAGGGTGGTGGGGGGGAGAGAGAGACTTTTGGCTTCATGCAAAGAAGGCAGCAGAAGCAGCAGAAGACTTTCTTTCTCTCCCCCCAATTCCGCCAGAAACGAGTCTTTTTGAGACTTGTCACACCGCCACAACCTCTTGGAGCAAGGATGCCTTGCAGGGTCCCAAGGACTCATTTCTGGTGGAGTTTGGGGGAGAGAAAGAAAGACTTCTGCTGCTTTCCTTGCATGCAGCCAAAAGCAGGAGAAGAAAGAAGCAGAAAGAATCAGCCTGGTGGCCAGGCCAGATGCGTGGGGTGAATGGGGCAAGTTCTCCCCCTCCATCCTTTCCCCACTCCCCTCACTACCTCGTGGTACTCGCTATGCAAGCAACACAAGCCTTTTGTTCCCGTGGGCCATGTGGGCAGCGCAGCCTTGTGTTCCCATGCAGTCTGGATTAACTGCTTTGGGGGGTGCTTTGGGGGTGACATTTCTCTGCGGACCACCAAAATTTTCTTGTGGACCACCAGTGGTCCCCAGCCCTCTGGTTGGCAACCACAGACCTTGATCATATTTTTTGCTGTGTGAAATACACAAAAGCCACCTTGCTGGCCTTACAATGGCTCATCTCCAGTCCCAGGATAAATGCAACATCAGATCATTCCACCCCGTGGATGAATTATGACTATGGTTAAGAAAGAAAAAAAAATGTCTGTATGCAAAATAATAAAAATGAAAGGCATTTTTTTTTCTTACTGAATCTTGCCTCAGCAGAACTGCAGGGCAATGGCTCTATTTAATGGCTTCAAGATGCTTAAATGTGTTCGATGCATTCCCATTTTGAGCACTCTCTAAAAAGCAAACAAAAAGAGAGATAAACCTCCCACGTGTAATTTCCCACATCTGTCACCCAATCGCTGAACCCAGTAATGTATGTAAACTAAAAATGTCTCCACAGCTTTCTCTAATCATCTGACCTTAGCAGATTTCAGAAAAGGCACACTTGAGATTTAAAAAAACCTCATGCGTAGCATTAATTGGCAAAATATTTTCACCTTGCTTGGCAGATGGATTTCAGGGAGACTAATACCTACTCTCAGTTTAGACCTAAATATCTTAATCAGTGGTGGAATTCAAAAATTTTTACTACTGGTTCTGTGGGCATGGCTTGGTGGGCATGGCTTGGTGGGCGTGGCTTGGTGGGCATCCCCACCCCACTAACCTGCTTTCCAGTTCCGCTCTCCTGTGCAGGGCAACCAAAGAAGACCCAGCCAATCAGCTGGGGCTCAGGAGGCAGAGAATAGATGGGGGCGGGGCCAGTCAGAGGTAGGATTTGCCGGTTCTCTGAACTACTCAAAATTTCCGCTATTGGCCCAAAATTGGAAGAGTGATAAAATACTGATAGAGGGAAAAATAATTGAAAAAATATTTGAATGTGCAGAAATAAATAGATTGACGCTAGAAATTAAGGAAAGAGAAGAAACTGGATATTACAGGGTATGGAATATGTTTTATCAATGGATAGAGAATAGAGCAACCTAAAAAAGATTTGATGTATTTATAGAGCAATTAGAGAAATTTAAGCAAAGTTATAACGTGTGATATTATTATGTATATGGGAATATATGTCGGAACATGGATGTATTGTTAGATTTGATAAGGAGAATATCATTTATAATGTTTAAATAATTAAAATATGTACCCAAGTACTGCACGATTGAAATGGAATGATTGTTTTATATGAAAACAATTAAAACATTATTTTTTTAAAAAATCCGCTACCAGTTCTCCAGAACTGGTCCAAACCGGCTGAATATCACCTTTGATCCTAACTTATTATAAAAATTCACATGCTATGAAGCTCATGCAGTGTGTCCCTTCATCACCAACCAGAAAATGACATCCTGGGAAAAGAGCAGTGAAAACTAAACTTAAGAAGAAGTTGTTTTTCAAATAGATTTTGTCTTCTCAGCGCTTCTGATTTTTAGCATTTCATCCTTAGGGACTGGTGTGATCACCCTGCAGAAAGCTGTTCTCTTCACAGACAGCCGGTACTGGATCCAGGCGGAACGTCAGATGGACTGCAATTGGGAGCTGCAGAAATCAAGTATGTCCTTGTCTTAATTTTATCTTAGAGCTCCACGTTCTCTTTTCAGCTCCAGTGCTGCCAAACTATCTCTTAGCCAGGTAAGCAATGTCCTAAAGTAGTATTCCTTAGCTGGGCAACTTTAAAATAAATTGAACAAAATAACAGAGTTGGAAGGGACCTTGGAGGTCTTCTAGTCCAACCCCATGCTTAGGCAGGAAACCCAATACTACTTCAGACAAATGGTTATCCAATCTCTTCTTTAAAAACTTCCAGTGTTGGAGCATTTACAACTTCTGGAAGCAAGTTGTTCCACTGATTAATTGTTCTCACTGTCAGGAAATTCCTCCTTAGTTCTAAGTTGCTTCTCTCCTTGATTAGTTTCCACCCATTGTTTCTTGTCCTGCCCTCAGGTGCTTTGGAGAATAGCTTGACTTCCTCTTCTTTGTGGCAACACCTGAGATATTGCAGCACTGCTATCTCATGTCCCCTTGTCCTTCTTTTCATTAGACTAGACATACCCATTCTTCATATACTCTAACCTCCGGTCCCCTAATCATCTTTGTTGCTCTTCTCCACACTCTTTCTAGAGTCTCAACATCTTTTTTACATCATGGCAACCAAAACTGGATGCAGTATTCCAGGTGTGGCCTTACCAAGGCATTATAATGTATAGACTCCACCTTCCAGAATTCCCTAGCCAGCTAGAGAATTCTGAGAGTTGAAATCCACACATGTTAAAGATGTCAGTCCCACCATCCTAAAGCAATTTTCTCCAAACTTCCTTGCTCCAAATATGTTGGGACCACAACTCTCAGAATCTCCCAGCCAGAAGAACATGTGAACTGGGTACCATTTGAGTTGCTGAGCTAACATTGCTGGGGGTAGGGCAAGAAAGAGAATCCTAAGATGCTTTATTATAACCTAGGACTAGCTGGTTGGTTCCAGTACAAAATGTGTCTCTGAAGGCATAAAGAACCAGGAACTACTGCAGAAGCTGCCGGACAACAATTCCCATGTCTTCTTACTAGGGGATTCTGAGAGTTGTGATCGCAACACATCTGGGAAAAGGTAGTTTGGAGAAGAAGTTGAGCTCTTTCACAGTGGGTTGGTTATAGTGAGTTCCTTGAAGTGAGTTGGCCATGGAGAGATGCCCATGGTGAGGTGGCCACAGCCAGTTGGCTGTGGCAAGTTATCCTATTCCAATTTTCCAGTCCTTCCCTGGAAGTCTTGGAAATCAATCCTGGGTCTTCTGCTTACTCAGAAAGTGCTCAGCCACTGTTCCATGGTCCTTCCCACAATTGATTCACAGGCTTGCTCTTATAACCACTGAAATGGTACTCAGCTCCTGCCATGTTGGTCCTGTTGTGGCCCGCTGGCAGCTGGCAGAGCTGGCAGCAGAGTTGGACAGCGAGGAGGTTGGGGAGGAACCTGGGCCAGCCCTAGAGGCTGAAGAAGACTTGTATGAGGGCTCTGTGTCAGAGGCAGAGATGTGGCCAGGGCAGTCTGGCAGTTGTCAGTTGCCTTCGGATCAGACAGCAGTGAGGCAGGGGAGTAGCTTGGAGCTGGTTCCCAGCTTGCGGATGCACAGATCTGCCAAAAGGAAAGAACAATTACAAACTCAGGGTCAACCTGGGAGTAAGGCCACAGGTGGATAATGAATGGCCCCTCCCATAAGGATTAAAAGAGGAGCAAAAGGGGAGAGGGCTTTTGCAGGAACCAATTCCATCAATGTCACAAACTCTGTGACCCTTCCTTGTCAGCACTGCATTTGGAAATGTTTACCAGGCAACTTTCTAAGATAGATAAGGTTTGAGTTCCTAATTATACCCTTGAAAGAATGCTAGGCCATTGGCTGAATATAAATGCAAGAAATTCACATTTGTTTAATAAAAGTATTTGGTGGGGACCAAGAGTCTGCTTAGTGCTTTTTTGGGAAGGACAGAACAGGTCCATGTTTGCAAAATCTAGTCCTGCTGCTAATTCAGAGAAAGAGGCATGGGTCCCTGATGTCTTCTCTTTTGCAGCGTGGGTCACCTCTATTGGACAATGGCTATTCAATGAAGTTCCTGCTGGGGAAACCATTGGATTGGATCCCTTCCTCTTTTCTGTCGGTATGGAGCATCTTTGGAGTTTCTCGGGCACATCAGGACAGGCTCAAGAAGAAGGTGGTTGGTTCCACCAAGTAAGACAAGGTTACCTCACTGTCCTGCATTAGCACTGAAATGCTGAAATGCCAGCTGTTGTGATGTCCCCCATCTCCCATTACAGTCTCCTAGCTGACAATAGCCGTTCTGCTGTGATATTTCAAATCTTTCCTTCCCATTGTCTTTCCCTAGACACTTGGTACAGCTATCACCAGATCCTGGAAGGTGCCAGTAGGATCTTGAATATGTCTGAAGTGAACCTGGTGGACCTTGTATGGGGCAGCGAGCGGCTTCCTCCACCTACCAACACAATATATTGCCTTACAGATGACTTCATTGGTATGTTTGGGGTCCAAAGTGCCAAGTGGAGATTGGTGGGAAGGTTGGGCCACTTTGTCTGGAGACAAAGGATGTTTGTAGTTCAATATTTGTCTGGCACGAAGGATCCGGAACATTCATTAAGTTGTGGCACAGAAAATTTATTCAAGCCTATGCACAAGAGTCAATTAAAGTTCAGTAACAAATTGGCGGCAGATAAGGGTCAACAAAATTTGGAGTTGGGCTTAGATCATTTATGGCAACATAAGGAATCTAAGCTGATGACATGTTTAACTCCACCACCACCACCACCCTGGCTCTGTCTGCTCTTCTGTAATATTTCTGGAAGGAACTCAGTTTGAGAAAGGTAGTCTTACGGCAATCCTCCTCACCTTAAATTGGCTACCTAGCAGTTCTGCTGTTTAATAGAAGCAGAGCTTCAGGCCATAAGACAAAGGTATTGTTTTTCTTGCTCTCTTGGGCCAGACCAGTTGCTCTTTTATTGTGAAGGCCAGGAGATTGGCATTTTCATCAGTCAGACCTCCCACTCCTATGACCTTTCCTTCCTTTAGGAAGTACCTGGCAAGAGAAGGTTGCCCACGCTCGGTCGCAGATGGAGCAACACAACAAGGAGCCCACTGCAATTTTGCTCTCTGGCCTTGAGGAGACGGCATGTAAGATGGCTAATATTTAACAGGCATCTTTTTATACCTTTCTCTCCTAGATCCCTCCTTCTCATTCCCTCCCTCTCTCCCTCCCTCTCTCCTCCCTCTCCCTCTCATTCTATGTATAATCTATCTATCTATCTATCTGTCTGTCTGTCTGTCTGTCTGTCTATCTATCTGTCTATAGATATCTATCTAGATATCTTTCTAGATATGTATCTGTCTGTCTATCTAGATATGTATCTGTCTAGACATGCATTTATCTATTTAGACATCTTTCTGTCTGTCTATATCTATCATCTATAGATATGTATCTGTCTATCTAGATTTGTATCTGTCTGTCTATCTATTTAGATATCTAGATATCCAGATATGTATGTATGTCTATCTAGATATGTATCTGTCCAGATATGTATTTATGTATGTCTATTTAGATATGCATTTATCTAGATATCTGTCGATCTGCATCTACCTATCTATCATCTATCTAGATCATCTATTTCTATTTCTATCTCTATATCCATCAACTAGCTAGTTAGCTACTGTATCTCCAACCTTAATTTTATAAATATCTCAAGGCATTGAACATATACCTAATACTCCTTCCTCCTCCTTTGTTCTTCCCAGTAACAACCAAAGTTGGGCCCAAAGTCACAAGATACTTTCATGTCTAAGTTTGTACTAGAATTCATAGTGTTCTGGTTTCTAGCCTGTAAACACTAAGCAGTTTAGAGTCAGCTTCTTGCCCCCAACTATCTGAGCCCCCATTTGACCAACCTTGGAAGGATTGAAGGCTGAGTCAACCTACAGTCAATCAGAATTGAACTGCCAATCTGCAATACTGTGTTCCAACCACTGGGTGACCACAGCTCTGCCCCGATTCAGATTCAGTCGTGTGTCTTGTTTCCTCATTACCCAAAAGCTCTAGTTATCTCTTCTTCCCATCTTTGTCTCAAATTTTTCTTCCTGGCTCCCTGCAGTGGCCTTGGCTGCTTCCCTGTCCCTCCTCTGCTCTCCTCTCTTCCTTTAATCACTTAACGGCTGTCCTGGTTTAATGAGGAAGACATTACAGACTGTCTTTTTGTTCCCCCATAGGGCTCTTCAATCTTCGAGGGGATGACATTCCTTACACCCCCGTCTTCTACGCTTACACTCTTCTCACCAAGACAGATATCAGGTACTTGATCTCCCTGCAACAATTCAGACAACAGTCTGGTTCCCATCGTAAGTGGGAGCTTCCGCAAATCGTGACCAGAGTCCAACTGAGTGGTCAGCCACCCCCTTTCCATTTCTTTCCTTTTCCCTCCCATTCTGTTTTTCTTTTGATTTTCCATCTCCACCCCCCCAGTTCAGCATGCTCAGACATCTTTGGGCTGTCTTTAGGAGAGAGAATCACCTTCTTTATCTTCCCATTGTTTTGTAAAGACTTTTTTGCTCCCGTGGGTTCTCTTAAGCGTCCTGAGATCCCTTTTCTGTCAGAGTCATTTGAGTGGCATATGCTGGAGTTGCTGAGGTCCTGGTAATCATCTCTGCAGTTCTTGAGGAAAATAGAGGAACTAAGGAAGCCCTCGGTACACATCAGAAATCCAGGAGATCCGGGAGAATCCAGCTATCATCCAGTTTTAGGGCTTAGAGCAGGGATGTCTAACCTCATCAACTTTAAGACTTGCGGACTTCAACTCCCAGAATTGTCCATTCTGGCTGGAGAATACTGGGAGGTTGAAGTCCACAGGTCTTTTTTGTGACCAAGGCTTCTGAGACCATAATTACGCACAAGCTTACTTTAAAAACAAGTCTTGTTTTATTGCAGTGCTGGGAATTATTTTTATTCCCAGCCAGTAATTAATCTCAAACAGTCCCTCAAGTTAAGCACCCACCTTGCTTTCCTATGAAGTGCTGCCAATAGCAGAAGTGTCAAATAAAGTAGAACAAAAACCAACCGAAGTACAAAGAGCTTCAAGAATGAGTCTGAACCGAACGAATGACTTTGCTTCCTGCAAAGATTTCATCATTTTTGCCTGTCCTTTATCCCTTAGGGGAGGACAATCACCTCCAAGCCTTACTCCCGAGTCACCCCTTTTGTCTCAGCTGCTCTCACCTTCTAGCAGTTCTGCGCACATGCGCACTGGGAACAGGCTCCCCTGGTTCCTCTGCCTCGCTGCTGCCAGGCTCTGGAGGCTCCAGAGTCAGCACCCCACTCCAAGATGGTCCTGGCCCCATCCCTGCATCAAACACAGGACCCTCATCCAAGTCCTCTCCAGATTCCTGGATTGTTCCCTATACTTCCCCACTGTCCGATTCTGCTGCCAGCTACACCGACTGCCAGTAAACCACAACAGGAAGCCCTTGGTACATATTTGAAAGCCTTGTAAGATCTAGGAGAACATCATGGGGCTGTCCAGTTTTAGGACTTATGTCCAACCTTGTCAACTTTAAGATTTGTGGACCTCAAGTCCCAGAATTGTCCATGCTGGCTGGAGAATACTGGGAGTTGAAGTCCACAGGTCTTAAAGTTGACAAGGTTGGACACCAGCAGGTTGGACCCCCAAGTTAAATGTTGCATCCCTCTGTTAATACAACTTAGGACTGCATTAGCTTTTTTGGCTGCTGCTGCACATGGCTGATTCATATTTAGCTGGTTGTCCACTAAAACCCCAAGATCCCTCTCCCAGTTCCTGCTATTGAGCCTGGTTTCACTCAATCTATATGTGTCCTTTTGGTTTTTCTTGCCTAAGTGTAGGACTTTACTTTTCTCTACATTGAATTTCATTTTGTTAGATAGGGCCCAGTGTTCTAGTCTATCTTCTTGGGTGTTAGCTATTCCTACCAGCTTTGTGTCATCTGCAAATTTGGTAAGTTCCCTTTCTATTCCCTCATTGCAAACGGAATATAAGGACGTCAGGGCAAAGAGACTTTTGTCCATGGCAGCAACGTGGCATGTCCACATTTAGAGACAGCAAAAGGGTTGGTCTGTGTACTTCCAGAGCCTCTTGGCTGGATTCCACAAAGGAATCCAAGTGCCAGCTGGATCTTTGAAACCAGCTGGTAGTTTCAACCAGACTAGAACTCTGAACTGATGTGGCAAGATGAGGCTTATGTTCTCAAGGAGGAAATGGCTTACAGGGCTTGTAAAATAAAATAAAAAAACATGGCGAGAATGGGAAAAGAGCCATGTTTATATGGAGCGAACTTTGTGTGGTTGAAAGCAAGCATACATCTTGCATTTGAATTCACAGGCACACAAAGGCAGAGGGAAGACTTGGGGTTGTGAAAAGCCTGCAGTGGGTCTGCCTCACAGCGCTTTGTGTTCAAATAACTTCACTGTTTAGGATAGCGCAGATGGGGAGGTTTTAAAATAAATGAATGGTTTCACCATCATTCGTGTTATATTTGTATATATTTTCGGCGATCAGCAAAACAAATATGAGGGAAGAGAGGCCTGTGTCAATCTGATGTCCTCCAGATGTCTTGCACTAAAGTTCCAAGAGCCTTTGAACATATGGGAATTGTAGTTCAGTGTATCTGGAACAGAGCCAGTTGAAGTAAGCTGACTTAAGCCTTTTTCTTTATTGCTTGGAGAATAGTCGTGGAAATGCCTTTGAATCCCAGGAGAAGCCCATTCTTAGTCGTTGGTCAGTGGGTTGAAAGCTGCAAGAAGTGGGCTGAAATCTTGGCATGGCCAAAATTCAGTGGGTTAACGTTATGTCAGTCATCAGCTCTTAACCATGCTGAATTGGCAAAGGGGCTATGGGGCTAAAAGAAGGAAGCATGGCCAGGAAATGCTACTTTACAACCCCATGAGACAATAGTGGGATGAACAGGAATACTTCTTGTGTGATTGGAGCTCTCCCACGAATGTTGAACCACAACTCCCAGCAGCCTATCCAGCATGGCCAATGGGAAGGATGCTGGGAGATGTAGCTGCCCAACATTCGGAAAGAATAGAATAGAATAGAATAGAATAGAATAGAATAGAATAGAATAGAATAATGGAATGAAGAATAGAATAGAAGAATAGAATAGAATGGAACGGAATAGAATAGAATAAGGATTAGAATAGAATAGAATAGAATTGAACAGAACAGAACAGAACAGAATAGAATACAATAGAATACAATAGAATAGAATAATAATAGAATAGAATTGGCCAAGTGTGATGGGACACACAAGGAATTTGTCTTGGTGCAAATGCTCTCAGTGTACATAAAAGAAAAGATACGTTCATCAAGAGTCCAGAATCATAAGGTACAACACTTAATAATAGTCATAGGGTATAATAAACAATCAAATCATACTAGGAAACAGAAAATATAGGCCACATTTTCCCCATTAAACTCATTTCCAATGGGATCTCTCAAGTTTCCTTTGATTTGCCCCCAGTCTGTTTGTGAACCGCAGTCGGCTGAGCACCGAAGCCCTCCAGATCTTGACAGCAGGATGTCCGGGATCTCTGTGTGTGAAGGTGGAAGACTACGACCAGATAGGTGACAGCCTGAGAAAATATGCCCACCAAGATGGCGTGATAATCTGGATTGGAACAGAATACACAACTCTGGGGCTTTACAAGGAGATCCCTCAAGTAAGAGAGAAGAGATAAAGAAAGATAAGCTAATTCTTCTTCTTCCCCCAACCTATCCTAATCTCTTATTTCTTCCACTATTATAAGGAGAGCAGTATCTCCTAACCTCTCCCCACCTATGAGCTATCTCTCCTAACACCTGCAATTAAGGAAAAACTTCCTAGCAGTGTGGGAAATGAACCAGTGGAACAGCTTATCTTCAGAAATGGTGGGCGCTCCGTCGCTGGAGATTTTTAAGAAGAGACTTGACAGTCACTTGTCTGAGAGGGTATAGGTTCTCCTGCTTGAGCAGGAGGCTGGACTAGAAGAACTCCAGGTCTATTCTATTCTATTCTGTTCTATTCTATTCTATTCTATTCTACTCTACTCTTCTCCACTCTATTCTACTCTACTCTACTCTACTCTATTCTATATTCTATTCTATTCTGTTCTATTATATTCTATTCTGCTCTGCTCTACTCTATTCTGTTCTATATTCTATTCTATTCTATGCTACTCTATTCTATTCTATATTCCATTCTATTCTATTCTATTCTCTATTCTATTCTATTCCACTCTATTCTATTCTATACTATACTACACTACTCTATTCTATTCTTTGTTCTATTCTACTCTACTCTACTCTATTCTATTCTATTCTATTCTATTCTATTCTATTCTATTCCATTCTATTCCATTCCATTCCATATTTTTCTATTCTATTCTATTCTTATATTCTATTCAACTCTACTCTATTCAATTCTATATTCTACTCTATTCTACTTTATTCTACTCTATTCTATTCTACTCTATACCTATTGAATACAACAACTTAAAATCATTTTTAAAAGATCGGGATTTAAGCAGACGCGCATCATCATCTTGGAAGTTGTAAAACAAGGACAAAACAAATTTAGCAAATAGAAGAGGATAACTATCAAATACATGTCCATTATTATATCAGGCTATCAGCACTTTTAAAATAAATAAATAAAGAATTGGACCTGTGCTAACATTTGTACCATGCTCCTAAGCGCAAAGCAAGGCCAATGTAATTCTTAATTTCCAGGAAGGCAGGGGAGAATAAATGCTTGATTTCCAATTGAGGAGCGCTTTATTCCACTTCCTTTTTCCTCACTCTGATCCCTTAGACCGTGAATCTTCCAGAATCATGACAAGGAAAGATATCTGAGCTCCTGTTCACTGAAAAAACTTTTAAAGATGAAATGTGAAGAAACAGAGGGCAGATTAATGCAACTGATCAATGGAATTTGCTGTCATGAGTGATGCAGTTGGTTAATATTTAATCTCTGAATGAGCCTCCTATAGTTCTGCTAAACTTTTCCCCAGTTTTTCTGACTTGAGTTTCTGGGGCAAACTCAGGCTCTGAGGACAAGCTAGTACTTTTTTCTCCTCTCTATCCCCCATGAAGTTCTGATAGAGAGGAACATTGCAGATCTTCTGAGATTTGTGCAGCAGCAAAAACTCGTGTAGGAAGTGTCCCATCCCAGAATAAACCTGACCTGAAATGAAATACTCCAACAGCAATAGCACTCAGACTTATATACTGCTTCTTAGTGCTTTACAGCCCTCTCTAAGCAGTTTATAGAGTCAGCATATTGCCCCCAACAATCTGGGTCCTCATTTTACTGACCTTGGAAGGATGGAAGGCTGAGTCAACTTTGAGCCGGTCAGGATCTAACTACTGGCAGTGGGCAGAGTTAACTATAGCAATAGCAATAGCACTTAGACTTATATACTGCTTCACAGTGCTTTACAGCCATCTCTAAGGAGTTTACAAAGTCAGCATATTCTTCCCAACAATCTGGGTCCTCATTTTACCAATCTTGGAAGGATGGAAAGCTGAGCCAACCTTTACCCTGGTCAGGATTGAACTGCTGGCAATGGGAAGACTCAGCCTACAATACTGCATCTATGCTGTGATCACAGGAAAGGCTTGTTGCCAGTTGTGCATTTGTAGGTGCATCGCTCAAAAAACTGCTATAATTCCCAAAGCACTGTCTTAGGCCTATGAAATTTACCCATGTAGTAGGCTGTATTGCTATTATCATCTCTTTTCTCATCTTTTCATCTTTCCTACTATCTTCTCCTATTGGCATGAATTATCACTTGTTGGTTGTATATTATGATTAATGATTGCTAACTATGAATTATGATCTATGACCTATTACTTGGTTGTTGAATATGTGTACACTGAGAGCTTGTGAACTGGATAGAAATTTCTTGTGTGTCCAATCACACTTGGCCAATAAAGATATTCTATTCTATTCTATTCTATTCTATTCTATTTTCTATTGCATTCTTATTCCTATTCCTATTTCTGTTCTATTCTATTTATTATTCTATTCCATTCTGTTATATTCTACTCTCCGCTACGCTACGCTACTCTATTCTATTTATTATTCTATTCTATTCCTATTCTGTTCCTATTCTACTCTATTTAGGAATAGAGTAAAGTATAGAGTATTCTACTCTATACTCTACTCTTATTCCTAAATTTATTCCTAATTTTGTTCTGTTCTGTTCTATTTTCTATTCTATTCTATTCTATTCTATTCTAATTCCTATTCCTATTCTATTCTATTCTATTCCATTTATTATTCTATTCTATTCTGTTCTGTTCTACTTGATGCTACTCTATTCTATTCTACTCTATTCTATTTATTAGGATTAGGGTTAGGGTTCTATTATATTCCTGTTCTATTCCTATTCTACTCTACTCTATACTCTACTCCTGAATTTATTCCTAATTCTGTTCTGTTCTATCCCATTCCACTCCACTCCATTCTATGCTAAGTTTCCACTTTCCTTTTTCGCAGGAAAACCTCTTAGAGGACGATTTCTCTCCTGTCATGCTCTCCAAGGCTGTCAAAAACTCCAAGGAGCAGAAGATGATGGAAGCCGCTCATGTATGTAATCCACAGCAGGGACACTCATCCCCCGTGATGCAATGACCTTGAGAGCCAAGGTCCAAAAGGACCTTCGGGAATCAACTCCCACAGCTGGAAAGATTTTGAGTGTTGCATAATTGTGGAGCTCTGTGAAGCAAACGGGCCTAAAAGCTGAAGGACAGAGAGGCAGGGAGGAGGAAGTTAGAAGAACACAGTGTGAACTCATAAGTTCTCAGCTTATGACCATAATGGAAGCAGAATTCCCATTGCTAACCAAGGCATTTTTAAAGTGAATCATAACTGAATTTATAACCTTTTTTTTTTTTTGCCATGTCTACGGAGATTCTCAGAAGGAATGCAGTGACGCAGGGGCTAAGACGCTGAGCAATTCAATCAGAAAGGTCGGCAGTTTGGTAGTTCGAATCCCTAGCGCCACATAACAGAGTGAGCTCCCGCTATTTGTTCCAGCTTCTGCCAACCTAGCAGTTCGAAAGCATGTTAAAAATGCAAGTAGAAAAATAGGGGCCATTTTGGTGGAAAGTTAACAGCATTCCATGCGCCTTCGGCCTTTTGTCATGCCGGCTACATGACCACAGAGACATCTTTGGACAGCGCTGGCTCTCTTTGGCTTTGTAACGGAGATGAGCACCACCCCGTCGAGCCAGAAACTACTAGCACAGTTGTGCAAGGGGAACCTTTACCTTTACCTTTACCTAACTCTGAACAGTCACGCTACGCAATGGTGGCAAGAACTACAGATAGCCCTCCACTTATAACAGTTTGACAAGCAAAGACATTGGGGAAGCCAGATACGTCGAACAATGTCTCTAATTTAACAACTGCAGCGATTCACTTAACAACAGTGGCAGGGAAGGTCATAAAATGGGGCAAAATCCACTTAACCAATGTCTCGCTTAGCAGCAAAATGTTTGGGCTCCATTGTGGTCGGACGTCGAAGGCTACCTGTATCTGTATAACAGGGAACTTTTGCTTGCCAATTTTTGCGTTGTGCAATGGATAAAAAGTCTAACCAAGTTCTCATTCATTTCAGGGGATTTTCTGTTTTTTTTAAAGTTCCTTTTAAATGGGTGGCCTTAACTGCAGATATTTTGGATAGATGTATTGCCGATTCTTTTCTCTGCAAGCTGGTTTTTCTCCATGTGCAAACAAATATACGCAGAGACCTCTTCTTCCCCATTCTGCTTTTATAAATCTCACTGAGAAGGAGAGTCAAAATGTGTGAGAGGCGTTTTTTTTGTTAATGTTCTAGTTTCCACCAAAGATAAAAATAGAGTTGGGAAGGCTGGGAGGCTGGAAATTGGTCCTGGAACCACACTTTAGTAGCTGTGTACACACGGCGTGTTTAACTTGGTTTTTAAATTAACCTATTTTGGAGAGGTGGGATTCTCCCAATGGACTGGATTGCACCCCAAAAGCCAGATTTGCACATCAGGATAAACCATAAAAAGCTGCAAACATTATTTCAAACTAACCCAAGCAGACTGTTGTGTAAATATAGCTCCAAGGATTTTACTAACCCAGGGAAAGTGCTGAGAGAGCAGAACTAAAAATTCCCTGTTTAAATCTTATTCTGATTCCAGCAAAAATAAAAATAAAAACAAGGCATGGGTGTTTTCCTATCCAATCCTGATATTGCAACTTCTCCCCTCCTTGCTTGTTCTCCTGCTCCGGTGCAGGATGAGTGATGTTGGCCCTTACCTGGGTCTCTCTTTGCTTTGCATTGGCTCAGATACGCGATGCTGTGGCACTGATCCAGTATTTGGTTTGGTTGGAAAAGAATGTGCCCAAGAACTCTGTGGATGAGGTGTCTGGAGCACATTACCTAGACACGCTACGAAGGTCAGTTTGAATGGGGTGATTTTCGGTGCTGCTAATAAGCAGAGGGGAAACAGTACAACTAGAGGGTCAGGTAAAACATTAGCTGAATGAATGCACCCATTCCCCAAAATGAATGAATGAATGAATGAATGAATGAATGAATGAATGATGAATCTATCTATCTATCTATCTAATGCCTACCATTATCCTGCATCCATCCATGCATCCATCCATCATCTATTTATCATACTTCTATCTATTCATGCATCCACTCCATCTATCTATTTAAGTCTATCCACCATCTATCACTACATCCTATTACATCTATCTATCTATCTATCTACTATCTATCCTAATCCTATCCTCCATCTCATCTATATATCATCTCTAACTATTTTATCATATCTATCTATCTATCATTTCATCCATCATTTAGCAACATATCTATTCTATAACTATCTATCTATTATCTATCTATCTTCTATGCTATCTATCTATAATCTATCTATCATCTATCTATCTATCTAACCTACCATCATCCACTGTCCGTTCATTCCATTCCATCCATCTATGTATCCTATCATCTACCTATTATTCTACTCATCATCCATTCATCCATCCATCCACATCTATTTATCATATCTCTTGTCTCTCTTCTCTCTCTCTCATTGCTCTATCTAATCTATCTATACTACTATCTATCATCTGATCTATCTTATCATCTATTTATTATCTATCAATCTATCTGTGGAGGGGAAAATATGAGTCACCTAACAGATATTTGGGTTTAGAAATATATAAACCAGGAGAAACATTTTAGTACTATCTCTTAAGGGATGCAAGAGATGCAATTGGGTGTGGTGTTCTCAAACGGCCATAAGATGGAGCCCAAAAACCTGGATTGTTTTAGGTCTAGTCTGAGTCTCAGAAGAGAAGAGAAGAATTTATCTTTATTTCCTTCTGTTGGAAAGTATTGCTGTGCTACGCTCGCATTTTTCTTAATGACTGATTATTACTGGAATTTAATGCTAAGTCTGATACTTAATGTTTTGACACTGGACTTTGTTCTGGAATATCCCTCGGATTTGAAAAACCTGAACTGATTAACTGTGAATGACTTTTGACTGCCTATTTTGAACTTTTGCTTCAACTTTCTGGAAAGTAAAAACCTTCATTAACTGTACAGTGTATCTGTGTATTGTGTGTGTATTATTCCAACACTACTCTCTATACGTCTCCCTGTATGCGCTCATTCTCCTAAAGGGGAATTACCTCAACATATCTATTACAGGCTGCTATGCAAAATTTTGTGAGTTTGTCCAAAATTGATTCCACAAATCGGTTGGCACCTTGATGCTTTGAATAGTCAACCAGAGATCTGATATTTCAAACTGGAGAACTCTATTGAACTCATCGGATATTAAATTAATGATGCAAATCAACTAGAATATATCACATAATCCTAGTAAGAAATTGAGCTCAACTGATTAATTACCCTAAAGGATAACATGAATTATTCAAGTTTTAGCTTAGCACACTATGCAAACCCAGCGATTGGTAGCTTATTCAAGAAACTCTGATTATTTTAACACAAGGTGAGGATCCAGTCATAGGATACCATATGTTCTTTCTTTTTCCACAGGGAAGAGCTCTACTGTCAGGGGCCGAGTTTTCAGACCATCTCAGCTAGTGGCTTGAATGCAGCCTTGGCTCATTACAGGTACTGGGAAGAAGAGGGAGGGGGGAAGTGGGAAGGTTTTGATGGAGGGTGTAGAACAGGCAAATGTTTTGTATAGAAGCTCTTCCTTATTGAGCAAATGGAGTTAAACATTTGAAGAGTTCAGATTCTCAGAGGCTACTCATCTTCCTGTGGCTTATATCTCAACTCTGGGAGGAAATGGAATCGGGTGGTTCCGGAACACCAGATCCCAGAGAGAAAATCCTTACCCTCCTATCCTGCTTGTAGGCTTCTGAGCAGAACCTAGTAAGCCACTGGGGAAAACAGGATGTTTTCTCGCATCCCTCCAGATGTTGTTGGAGAGCAATCCCCATCTTCTCAGAATTCCCCTGGTGGCTGGGACTGATGGGAGTTAGAGTTCAACAATATTTGGGGGGCTATAAATTGCCCATCCCTGCTGGATCCGAGGGATTTGTTTTGAACTGTTGGCCAGTTCAAGTCCTCTTAAGGAGCCATCAGGAAAACTATGTACTCGGATCAGTGACAATCTAGTCAGGTAGACATTCCACTCAACCAGTTTTAATAAGATGCAATGTCAATGTATTGTAGATATTTTGAAATCCCTTTGATATGAATTTATATTAATACATTATAGCTAAGTTTATCACTGCTATCAGATGACATGCATGTGAATCGGATTATCTTTGATCCTCTTTAGCCATGGGTCTCTTTGAAAGCAACGTAACATTCCTTGTTTTTCTTTCAGCCCATCCAATTTTACCTCTCAAAAGCTGTCTCCCAATGAAATGTACTTATTGGATTCTGGGGGCCAATATTTGTGAGTATGGCCATCAAGAGCCACCTTATGGATCAGGGTCAGATGCCAACATTTGGTGAAAACATTTCAAAGGATCTTCCTGGCTAAGGGTTGAAATTGGGGTATACTCAAAGAACAGCTGTTTAATATAATTTATTATGCTTCATTGAATTGATGTTGAGTCTTGGCAACCAGATAAATAAGAGTCTTCTCCAGTAGGATCTTGTCTTTTAGGTCTTCCAACCATACACCCATATAATTGAATCCATTCACCTTGTGCTGGTTGGCATCTTCCCTTTCCTTCCTCAGCTCTTTAGCACAAAGTTGATTTTGTTTGACCAGCCATCCACTTCCTTCTTGGCTGAAATTTTGAGATTGAGGGGCAGCAGAGCGGATCTATCAGAAGAACATTGTCAAAAATAAGTAGTGATATTTGATCTTAACAAATACATACACAAGTCATTCCTTGGAGGAACAGCAGAATACAGTTGTTAAAAATGTGTTTCAAAGGGTTCTCTTTCAGGATAGGAACAGGCAGGTATTACAAATCTACCTTTGAAAAGAAACTAGAAGCCTTCTGTTGGAAGTTAAAACCCATCCTTCTCCTATGAAAATGAAACATTTTAGGATATACTAAAAAGGCAGAATATTTCCCCTAAAAAGAGTAGAAAGTCAGAAGCAGAAACTCAGCCCCCCACCACCTTTGTTAATGGGCCATTACTCTGGCCTAGGCCGGTATTTTACATAACAAAGATCTACTCCAGGTAGAGCTATAATAGGAATTGCCCAAAGCCCTTTCATTACATCATCATCCAGCAAGGCTCAACCAAGCCTGGGACTCAGGACAGCCTACAATGTTGCCCCTGCATGGCCCTATGAGAGTCTGACAGCCAGTCAGAATACAAGCTCAAATTCAAATCCCAACAGAGGACATAAAACAATTGCACTCTCAGCATATCAGCCCTTCTTTCTTCACCCAAGGCATGTGATCCTGTCCACCATTCAACCACCTTTCCAAGCAGTCACCATGTTTCCAGTGTCTTTCTTCCCCACTTGGAACTGAACCCAGAAGGATAGTTTTTCCAACACTTCAATTCATCAAAGAATTTGAGGCAAAAGTTATTCCTTCGGAATCAAAGAATTTCGTTTTGAATTGCAGTATTGAAAGGACCCTGGTTAGGTAGTGATTTACTGTGCAGCATTGGGACAACTGGCAACCATTCTTATAAAATAACCCAGCACCAGGGGGAAAAAAAACAAAAAAACTATTTTTGATCTGCTATAAATCACCCAGGGACCAGATACCAGACCTGGCTCTTTACTCAGCTCCCATCCTTTAGAAGTGTTAAAACAAAGATTTTGCTCTGGAAAGCAGTCACGATCTCAGGCCGCAGTCTCAGGATTCTCCTGGGGAAATCTGAAGATCGGTGGCTTGGAGGAAGTTCAGTCCTGAAGTACCTTCTTCCTTGTTTCTCATTTTGTAGTGATGGAACCACAGACATCACGAGGACCATCCACTGGGGGGAGCCCACAGCTTTCCAGAAGGTAAGGCTGATTCCCAAAGACACCTGAAATGGGACACCTACTGTAGTATCCACTGCGGCTTTCCTCCCCAAAAAATCTCCAGAGATGCCTCACTTTTTACTTTTTGGCTTGGAAGGTGATTTTTTTTTCAAACACACTGCTATGAGCTCACTTTGGGACAGCTTTCAGCTGGCTTTTTCCAGGAAATGCCCTACCCAGCTCCGTGGTTGCAGCCTCAACCCCTCTCAGCTTCAACCTCAAACTGTCTACCGTGGACCTCACCCCATCCCTAAGAGGTCCTTAAAGGAGGCGTGCATAAGCGTACCAGTGTGCCTACCATCCCTGGCTTACTGTCCCCGTTTATCTGTATTTACTTTCTTTGTTTATGTTTATGTTCATACTTATACTTGTTATCTTGTACATGTTTGACAAACAAATAAAGAAAGAAAAGAAAGACAGAAAGAAAGAAAGAAAGAAAGAAAGAAAGAAAGAAAGAAAGAAAGAAAGAAAGAAAGAAAGAAAGAAAGAAAGATCTAACCTTCCCAAGGGAAGCAGAAGGAGTGGGGTTCCCACCAAAGCATCCAATTCAGGGTCCCTGGTGAAACTAAGGGTGTCCCAGAAATCCATAATTGGCACCCTGTGGGAAAAGGTACAAGCACCCCCCATAAAAACAATCAAGTTTCTAGTATTTTGTCCAGCAGGGTATAGAGTATTCATAAACATGGACTGTGGTGTTTTCCAACAGCTATAGGAGAAATGCTTTATATAGAGAAGAAGAAAGGAAATATTATTGATATTATCTTCAACAATGAATAATTAGAGAGATGGAGTATGGAGGTCTTGTGTGAGAGAAGTGCTACTCCAGCACAGAGATATTTATTCTGTTTAAACATATTTTATTCTGTAGCAATTGGGCGATTGTTCTGTATGTCCTTCATACAAGCACTGCACACTAAAACAATCAGACACAAGGACAGTTTGTTCCTGAACGCCATCACTCTGCTAAACAAATAATTCCTTCAACACTGTTCAACTATTTACAAAGTCTGCATTACTATTACTGTTCTCATCACTTCTTCTCACCCATCCCCTCCCACTTGTGACTGTATGACTGTAACTTTGTCGCTTGTATCCTTATGATTTATATTGACTGTTTCCTAGTATGATTTGATTGCTTATTGTACCCTATGATTATCATTAAGTGTTGTACCTTATAATTTTTGATGAATGTACCTTTTATGTCCACTGAGAGCATTTGCACCAAGACAAATTCCTTGTGTGTCCAATCACACTTGGCCAATAAAGAATTCTATGCTATTCTATTCTATTCTACTTGCTGGAAACTGTAGTTATGTATATTCTAGGTTCACACTTCATACTAAGCCACATTCCACTCACCCTTTTCCTTCCAAATATGATTTCAGAACATCTTCTTTTCTTCTCTAGGAAGCCTACACAAGAGTGCTGATGGGAAATATTGACTTGAGCAAGCTAGTCTTTCCACCCAGAACGTCAGGTGAGAATTTGGGAGAGAGAGGGAAAAGAAAGCAAGAAAAAACTGACATCCTTACTGATGATTTCCCAGGTTTTCTTCTCTGATTGTGAAGAAATCCAATAATGCTCACATTTTGGCATATATAAACCTGGATTTCCTCAAGGGGACAGAATTTGAGATGTAATATGTAATCTACTCAAACTGATGCCAGCCTGATGGGATGCAGATGTATTCTTGAAATCCTTGGCCAGAAGGAACTGCAGCTATTTGAAGCATCTGGAAAACAGTATGTTGAAAGAAGCTGAGCTAGAATAATTATCAATGAATTTTCCCTTTTACCACACGTGTTTTGGACTGTCTTCGCTGCATCCTAAACATCTTAGGCTTTAGAATACTTATATGCCTTTGTTTTACTGCAACAGTCAAGAACTATGTCTCCTCCAAATTTCTACTTGGCGTACTACATTCATGTATCGTATTACCTCATAAAGCAGACAGTTTGTTGGGCAGAATGATACAGAAATATTTTATGTCAATGTTATCCGTGAAGCATGATTGTTATGGCCTACCTAAAACTCCATGCATGAAAGACTCTGTGATTTGGTATATTGTGAGTTATCCAGCACCATGAACTTCAGAAAGAAATAGGTCAAGATGCACAGCTACTTGGAGAACACTTCCTTTCAGAGATCTTCTACGAATCATAAATAATAGCACTGGAAGCAACCTTGGAAATCTTCTGGTCCAACAGCCTACTCAGGGAAAGAGTCCTCAAACCATCTCAGAGAAATGACTTTCCATTCTTGGTTTGAAAGGGTCCACAGGTTCTCCACAGCTCAGTAATCTCACAGTGAGGAATTTTCTCATTTAGAGCTTGGATCTCTCTGTGAAGCTTCCACCCTTGAGTTCTCATCTTATCTTCAGGTATTATGGAAAATCAATCCATACATCTTCCCAGTGATATTCCCTTCAAGTCTTGGAAAGTGTTGGAAAAATTCTGTAGAGATTCTCAGTCCTCCTGGTCATGGATGTCCCAAATATGGTTTTTCAGGAGGCAACTGGACTTTCTTGGTTTTTTGTTTTTTCTTTTGAAGACATTTCACTTCTCATCCAAGAAGCTTCTTCAGTTCTGATTGGATGGTGGGGAATGGAAAGATGTATAGACCTTGTAGACAGTTGGTCATTTGCATCCTTTTGGAGGGTTGTTGAAGTACTTGGAGGTTTATCTGTGTCCTCAGGGTCATCTGAGTAGCACTCCTGGTTCCTGTAGTCTGCAATTTTCCCCCCTCTAGAAATCCATTCCTACTCCCACACCATTCAAAGGGCATTCATCCCAAACTGTATAGCTAAAAGTCTGTAGAGATTCTCAGTCATCCAGATCATGATTGTCCCAAAGATGCTTTTTTCAGGAGGCAACTGGACTTCTTTGTTTCTTGTTCAGATCCTGTCAGAAGAAACTTCTTGGATGAGAAGCAAAACGTCTTCAAAAGAAAAAGCAAGAAAGTCCAGTTGCCTCCTGAAAAAGCACTTTTGGGATGTTGGAAAAACTGTTCTCATGTCTCCCCTTAGTCTTTTCTTCTTTAGGCTAAACATACCCATTTCTTTCAACGGCTCTTATGATTTCTCCCCCAAACTTATCATCCCCTTTGCAGATCTTCTCTGCATGTTTCCAGGTTCTCAGTTTGTATTCTGGCCAGCAAAACTTGACACAGAATTCCAGTGCTACATAGAGTGGAACTGTCACATCCTAGGATCTCAAAATGTTCTGCCTTTCAAAAAATACCACTGCCCTCATTGGAGAGTTTCCTATGTGCATTGCATTATCACAGTGTGCAGTAAATGCTTGATTAGATTGGCCTGTGGCTTGCTGGACTCTTTTTATATTTTTTAGAGCAAAATTTCAACTTGCATGTATAGAGAAAAAGAAAGGAGAGAAACCTATAGTTGAAATAAGAGAAAATACTTGTAGCTCGGCTTTTAGATTTTGGCAGTGGTTTGTTCTCCAAGCTTCTTTCAGTTTAGTTTCTGCACATTTCGTTACCAGACTAGTTCACATCATCCGCAGGATTCTCCTGTCCTAGTCCTCTACAGCAGAATAGAGTGGAGTGGAGTGGAATGGAGTGGAATGGAATGGAATGGAATGGAATGGAATGGAATGGAATGGAATGGAATAGAATAGAATAGAATAGAA
>BHFT01069862.1:0-22278 GCA_004320025.1 Laticauda laticaudata
GTTTTATTCTGTTCTGTCCCATTTCATTCCAATCCATTCCATTCTACTGGAGCAACCTCCTTGTTTATTTATTTATTGAATTTCTATTGCTGCCTTTTCACCTACGGCAACTCAAGGCGGCTTACAGGAATATAAAACCACATTTAAGACCATAAAAACTAACACAAAGAATCAAATAAATGAATATAGTACAATATAACAAATCCACCCCCCAAATCCCACCTATCCCTCCCCACTCCTATGACAACCAGCACCTTGAATTGCACCCAGAAGCAAACCAGCAACCAAGGCAGCTTCCGCAGGAGAGGTGACGCATATGCATAGCGGAGTCTGCACAAAAGCATGTGGGCCGCTGCCTTTTGCACCAACCAGAGCTTCCAGATGCTCTTCAAGGGCAGCCCCATGTAGAGCGTATAGTCAAGACAGGAAGTGAGTAGGGCCATGATGGCGAACCTGTGGTATGCGTGCCAAAGGTAGCACACAGAGCCCTCTCCATAGGCATGTACACTATTGCCAGCTGATCTTCTGGTTTTTGGCACATGCATGCTGGTGTTTTTGGGTGCCAGTGTGCCAGAAATGGCTGGAAAACCAGTAAAAAAATAGAGTGTTTTTTGGGCCATTTTTTGAAAACGGCCCAGAAAATACCCAAAACACACCCCAAAAACAGCCAAAGAATAGGCATGTGTGCACCGTCCAGCTGGTCTTTGGTTTTCCAGCACTCCAGCACATGCACAGACACATGAGCATGCATGCACACGCATGCACACGTGTTCTGGTTTGGGCACTCAGTGCTGAAAAGGTTCTCCATCATTGGACTAAGGAATGAGCAGGGGTGGAATTCAATTTTTTAACAACCGGTTCTGTGGGCTTGGCTTACTTGTTGGGCATGGCTTGGTGATCATGTTATTGGCTGGGCGTGGCCAACTCAATGTCACTCACATCAAGGCATGCATCTCCTTGCCTGGCTTCTCATGACCGTGGGGATGCTGCAACAGTCGTAAGTGTGAAAAATGGTCATAAGTCACTTTTTTCAGTGCCATTGTAACTTTGAAGGGTCACTCTACACAATCAAAGTACCAGCAAAGGAGGGGAAAAAATCTCCAGAGACGTTCCTGAGACAGGAAGTCTCGTCCTGCCAAGAATGTACGGAGAGGCAGTTTCTGTAAGCAACACCAGAATGTTTCCTTCCTGCCTTCCTAACAGGATTAGCCCAGTAATTTCTTCTAACAACCGGTTCTCCCAACTGCTTGCAATGTTAACAACTAGTTCTAGCAAATAGGTGCGAACTGGTAGAATCCCACCCCTGGACATGAGTGACTCTTGCAAGCACCTTGCTGGGAGCTTCCTGTTAATCATTTGCAGCATGATACTTGAGTCTCATCCTCTCTTCTACGGACTGGCCAAATCATTGCCCAGCTGTGCTTGGCATGGGAGGGGAACAGTGAGATTTGGGGATATGAGACAGAACCATGACACAAAACAAAAGGAACTGTCCCATGGGGTAGAAAGCGGATTTCATTTCATGTAAACACCCTTCAATCTATTTTAGACTATTAAAGAAAAGAGGCACCTTCGTGCTGCGGTTGGGTGCAAATGGGTTCAGTATATAGATAGTAATAAAAGCCTGCATCCTTGGTTTGATTACCTGCTGAAGAGCTCACGAGAGGAACCTGCACGACTTCACTGTTGCATGCTTTTTTTTCTGCTTTCACAAAACCACACAGAAAAGGAAGTGTGTGTGTGTGTGTGTGAGAGAGAGAGAGAGAGCAAGAGAGAGACCATGCAAATAGGCTTAGAGGAAGAAGTTAAATGCTGGGCAATGGTGAGATAGTGAGACGTTTTGGAAGGAGGCATCTTGTACAATTCTCTTGCTCAAGCACATGAAGACACAGCATGGAGTGGACATGGCAGAGGTGGTATTCAGCCGGTTCTGACTGGTTCTGGAGAACCGGAAGCGGAAATTTTGAGTAGTTTGGAGAATCGGCAAATCCCACCTCTGGCTGGCCCTGCCAACCCCATCTATTCTCTGCCTCCCAAGTCCCAGCTGATTGGATGGGTCTTTTTTTGTTGCCCTGCACAGGAGAACGGAGTTGGAAAGCAGGTTAGTGGGGTGAGGAGGGAATGGGATTTTGCAGTATCCTTCCCCTGTCACGTCCCCAAGCCACATCCACCAAGCCACACCCATAGAACCAGTAGTAAAAAAAAAAGAATCCCACCACTGGGACACCGTCTTGCCTCTCACCTGATCTACCAATGCTTTAGCCACTGCCTTGCCCGTCTTCCGGTTCATGGTGCGGGAAATGACGGATCTCCATTTCTTGCCCAGCTTTGAACGTCCCACATCATCTGGGCTCGGTGGTGAGTTGGACTGGTTGCCTTCAAGAACCTGCAGAGAGAACCAAGGATGACTCCTTATTGGTATTGGGATTGGATGAATTGAGTTCAGGAATGGACCTTCCTAGCTTGGGACACTGATTTTGGACTTCATATCAGATTGAGTCTGCCTTTCAGAAAGCAAAGAGTTTGGCCAACCGGTGGACTACAACTATAAAGTAGTCCTGAATTTACCGCTCGTGTAATGATCATTTGAAGTTAAGATGAGGTTGAAAAAAGCGACTTATGACCAGTCTTGCCCTTCTCAGTGCCGTCATAGTGCAGATAAAAAAATTGGATGCTTGGCAATGTGTGTTTACCATGATGGAAGCATCCTGGAGTCACGGGTGATCATGGGTGATCTTCCCAGTTGACTTCCAACAAGCAAAGTCAGTGGGGAAAAACCTGATTTATTTAATAATTAATTGTGTGATTTGATTAATGAGGGGTGCCAAAAAAACCAGGTCATCAAATTGGCCACAGTTATCGCTTAGCAACAGATGGAAATTCCCAGTCTTGGTTGTAAAAGTGGAGAACTACCTGTAAGGTTAGAGCAATGGAGAAGGTAAAGATACGGTTGGGAGGGACTGGCTACTGATCATAAGGGGGACATGTGCCAGGATTGGTGATGAAGGGGACGATGAGAAGCCCACAAAACCGTCACTTGAAAGGGCAGCAGAGAGGAGCCCAAGGTTCAGGGGACGGATGGGGTGTTACCAGGGGTGGGCTTCAAAAAATTTAGCAACAGGTTCTCTGCCTGGTTGCTGGGTGGGTGTGGCCTAGTCAGCCTCCTGCACCATGGCTCTGTGTGTGTGTGTGTTTGTGTGTGTGTGTTTGCCCTCCCCAGGCTCTGGAGGCTTTCCCTGAGCCTCCAGGAGGGTGAAAACAGCCTCCTCGGGCTCTGGAGGCTCTGGAAACTGGAAATGGGCCCATTTCCTGCCTTCCCAAACTTCTGGGAGGCCTTTTTTCTGCCCTCCCCAACCCACCATGTACGTCCTGCACTTACCTGCATCCAAAACAGGCTGCGTGGGGGCTCCTGGGAGGGATGGGTTGGGTTGGGCGGAGCCAGGCAGGACTGGGATTTGGGGATTCTCTGAACTGCACAGAGTCTTAGCTAGATGATCTCTCAAACCCCTGCAAACCCTCAGCAGCCCACCCCTGGCTTGTTACCTCTTCCTCTTCGAGGCTGAATGCCTTGTTGATCGCCAGCGGGGAACTGGGTTTGGATTTGGCGAAATCCTTGAAACTGCTGGACCGCTGTAGCGACAGCTGTGGGCAGAAGGCAGGGACGGTCAGGAATAGAATGGATTGCAGAGCAGAGAAAGCCAACAGGAATCTTGGAGCCCTCTCCACCATTATTTATTTCATTTCATTTATGTAGCTGCCCAGCTCACATCTGTGGCTCTGGGCAACTCACAGTCCTCTCAGTTAGAGGGGTTAGCAGATGGAGCTGCGGCTAGAAGTGGCTGGAGTTGCCAGGAGACCATTATTCTTTTGCCTCCTTCATCCCTCGTTGCCTCTTACATGGGAAGGCAAACATGTGTGCAAAGATGTGTCCCCTTTCCCCAGAAGAAGAGGCAGTCAATCAGTGAGCTGGATGATGCAGAAGGTTACGTAAAAAATATTTAAGTCCTACTTCCCCACCTCCGTTTCCTCCAAAGCAGTTTCTGCAGCTGAAAATGCACACATTTTTTTGGGAACCTGTCACTGTTCAGATTAGAAAGTCCTTGGGACCAGGTCCTGTTCTAAGGTGTACCTGCCTATCTGCCGATGAAGGGATGATGATAATAATGAGGGTTATGTTTTCAGGAAGAACAGGTTAAAACTCAACCTGGAATGAGGATTTTGACAAAGATGGCATGGTGGAATTATGACTCAGTATCAGAGAAGGCCTTTGAACTCTGGTGCTGGAGAAGATCCTGTGAGTCCCTTGGACTGCAAGGCCATCCAACTGGTCAGTCCCAGAGGAGATCAACCCTGACTGCTCCTTAGAAGGCCAGATCCTGAAAATGAAACTCCAATACTTTGGCCACCTCATGAGAAGGAAGGACTCCCTGGAGAAGAGCCGAATGCTGGGAAAGGTGGAGGGCAAGAGAAGAAGAAGGGGAGGGCAGAGAAGGAGGGGGCTGGATGGAGTCACTGAAGCAGTCGGCGTGAGCTTAAATGGACTCCAGAAGATGGTAGAGGACAGGAAGGCTTGGAGGGACGTTGTCCATGGGGTCGCGATGGGTCAGACACGACTTCACAGTTAACAACAACAAATCAGATAAGGAAGGAAGACTTAATAGGAAGGATGAACTCTGGAAGATAGTTAATTAAAAACCCAATGTGATGTGGTGGTTAAAGTGCTGGGATAGGAGTCAAGTCCACTCTTATCCACAGAAACTCACTGGGTGATCCTGGACCATTTGTTCCCTTTCAGCTCAAACTCTTGCAAGGGACCAAGGAGAAAACATGGAAGAGGGATCACTATGCAGACTCCCTTGCTCCTGAATGAAAGGCAGAACAACCGAGTTGGAAAGGACTTTGGAGGTCTTCTAGTCCAACCCCCTGCTTAGGCAGAAAACCCTACACCACTTCAGACAAATGGTTATCCAATCTCTTCTTAAAACTTCCAGACTTGGAGCATTTACAAGTTCTGGAGGCAAATTGTTCCACTGATTAATTGTTCTCACTGTCAGGAAATTTCTCCTTAGTTCTAAGTTGCTTCTCTCCTTGATTAGTTTCCACCCATTGCTTCTTGTCTTGCCTTCAAGTTGCTTTGGAGAATAGCTTGACTCCCTCTTCTTTGGGGCAGCCCCACAGATATTGCAATCCTGCTGTCATGTCACCCCTAGTCCTTCTTTTCATTAAACCAGACATACCAAAATTCATCAACCATTCTTTGTACGTTTTAGCCTCCAGTCCTCTAATCATCTTTGTTGCTCATCTCTGCACTCTTTCTAGGGTCTCAACATCTTTCATATTGCAATGACCAAAACTGGTAGGCTGCCAATTTCATACATGCATGAAGGTTAAAGCTTTCAATGCTGTTTCTTTCCAAGATCAAATAGCATCTTGCATCTGCCTAGCTATTTCTATTTTTTTTTTTTTTGCAATCTCATTAAAAGGTTGGTTTTGTTTTTTTATGCTTGTATATTCCTATCTCCCTCAACAAATGACATCCAAGAGCAGAATTTTCCTGGGGCACCTCTACATACCTGGCTAGGATGGACCAATTTTCAGCCTTGTCAGCACTGCTCACTTCTGAATACTGGGTTGTCTGGATGCTTTTTCTAAGCTGATCTAGCTATGTTTTGAATGACTGCCCCTCCCCCCTTCTTCTGAAGCTCTTTTTCTTTCTCTCTTTTTTTGCAGAGTTGCTCAGAATCTACACATTGATCAATACCATGCAGAGGAAGTGGGTTAGCATCAGGTGACCAGCAACTGCAGTTTCCAGAATCAAAACACCTGGGAAAGTAGCAAAAAGCAGCAACGGAGTGATGGTGGGTTGATTTCTGGTTTTTTTGAATTTTTTTTTTTTATAAACAAGGGTCTACAGAAACCCAGTTTGTATCAAGAGCCAATTTGGTGTAGTAGTTTAGGCGCCAGGATAGAAACTGGGAGAGGGTGAGTTCTAGTCCTGCTTTGGGTTCAAAGCCAGATGAGTGACCTGAGGCCAGTCCCTCTCCCTCAACCTTAGGAAGAAAGCCAGGGCAAACCACTTCTGGAACCTTGCCAAGAAACCTGAGGACTAATCCAGGCAGGGAGGAGGAAGAGGAGGAGGGGGAGGAGGGGGAGAAGAACTTGTTCTGTTTATAGAAGCTTTTGCTAAATCAACAACTTATCCAAAATGGAAGAAGAAGATGAAGGAGAAGGAGAAGAAGAAACTGGAGGAAAAAAAGAAGAGGAGGAGGAAGAAGAGAAGTACTTGTTCTGTTTTTAGAAGCTTTTGCTAAATCAAAAACTTATCCGAAGAAGAAGAAGAAGAAGAAGAAGAAGAAGAAGAAGAAGAAGAAGAAGAAGAAGAAGAAGAAGAAGAAGAAGAAGAAGAAGAAGAAGAAGAAGAAGAAACACATGAACATGTCAACTGGCACATGCCCACTTTTGAGTATTCCTGAAAAGGCATGTAGCCCAGAAACCCGAATCCGTGCCTCGGCGCATGAGGGTGAGTCCAGGATGCTGAGGTGAGAGAGGCAACTACAGGATGCTGAGCTGCAACCTTAGTTCCACATTCAGATACATGCATGCAAATATTGGTTAGCAAGAACTAAGCGAGAAATCAGTCTTCTTCTTTGGAAGAGCAGGAGCCACAAACCGTTGACCCAAATAAATACTAACCCTTTGTGGCAGCCCCAACCACAGTTCTGGAGGCCCCTCACATTGCAAGGGAAGGACCCTGTACTTGGCAAGCCTGTGATGTTTGCAAAACTTTGTCCCCCAGGAGTAATTCCAAGACTCCCTGACTGCAAGTTGTAGCTCGACATGCATGAAATAGATTGGGATGGACACCTTCCCTTGAAATTAACCTGTTGCCAAACTGATTTTGTGTTGACATTCATCTCTTCAAATTGTAGAATTGGGGTCCTAGAAAGAAGGGGAGGAAATGAAGGGAGATGATAAAAGGCAGATATTTAAAACAAAGGGGAGAAATTAAGGGAGACCCAATAAGCAGAGAAACTGGTTTCTTTCAGCCCTTCATCCTTGTTTTTTAAATAAAGGTTAATAGTTGCTTGCTAAACTCATGTGCATGATGCTGTCATGCCCCTTTTGGAGTCTGACTCCGAGGGAGAGGAGGAACAGCTGATAGGGAATGGAAGTGTGATTTTGGAGGTTGTGGAGGAAACTGGGGAAGGGCACACGCCGACTGGGCAGTCAGAGGAAGACCAGGCCCATCCCCTGTCCATCCTAGGACATGCAGGGAGGAGCGGATAAGGGAGAAACGTGAATGGCATGATCTATAGGGGAGGAAAGGGCCCTGATCCCCTTCATGGGCTGCAGCTGTAAGGACTGTTTAAAAGGACAAACTGCGCATGGCCCAGTGCTGGAAACAAGGCATAAAATAATTCTAGTCTTACAGTTCTGATCTGAGTTTTGGCATCCATCCCAGTGTGTGTATCTCGATATCAGTGGATGTCTTCAAACTCTTATCATTCATTGCTTCAGTGTGGTTTGTGTTGTTTTTTTCTATTTATAATTTAAATGTATTTTCAGTTTGAACCGCATTTCTTCCTTTTCACAACTGTTTGTGGGGGAGTTTTTTTCTCCACTCAATGATAATTGGAGCTTTGAAGCCAAGTTGAAGGAATTAAAGGGACTTCACCTGTTTTTGTGACTTTGTTGCTTTTGTATCCCCCACCCCTCTTCACAGATGCTGAGCCATTGTTTTCTTAAGCTTACCTTACTTAAAGCAAAACTCGCTGGGTCCATACAACCGCCTACCTCAAGGATCTTCAAACTTGGCAAGTTTAAGACTTGGGGACTTCAACTCCCAGAATTCCTGAGCTAATATGACTGGAGGAGGAATTCTGGGAGTTGAAGTCCACAAGTCTTAAAGCTGTCAAGTTTGAAGACCCCTAGTCTACCCAAACCAGGGTTTAAAAACAATAGCTGACTTTACAGAGTCAGCTAAGCCATGAGCAAAGAGGTGGCATTGCATGGCTTGGTATAGCAGAATTACAGAGTTGGAAGGGACCTTGGAGGTCTTCTAGTCCAACCCCCTGGTCAAGCAGGAAACCCAAAACCATTTCAGAGAAATGGTTGCCCAATCTCTTCTTAAAGGTAATCTACACTTCCCACATTCTGGTGGGAAGCTGCTTCCAAGGGAGTATATTTGTGCATCATCTTAAAACAGCAGCAGCAACAAAAGGTTTTCTGGAAATACAGTAGTACTTTGGTACTCAACTGCTTTGGAACTCATCAAATTTTGGTATTCAGTGCATTTGGACATGAAAATTTTTCCTTGGTACTTGTTAGGGTGTTTGGTACTCAATACACAAGCAAGAACATATCAACACTGGCTGCCTTGTGACTCATGGCATTACTCCTTATAGGAATAATCTGTTTGGTGCTCATCATTTTTGGTACTCATCAGACTTCTTGGAACCAATTAAGGATGAGTACTGAAGTATTACTGTACATCATTGGCCCATAAATCTAACCTTACAATAAAGGTAGAATGATGATACTACTCAGAGTTTTGGTTTCTTGTCTGAGCTAGTTTCCAGCTGGGAAATGAGGGCAGCCAGGGAGATTATAGAGAGATGGAATATTGTGTTACAGAAACAACACAACTGATAAAATCAGTGACAAAATAGGACCCAGAGAAATCTGGGGGTGGGGGGGAATCTGAATCCCCAAGAATAAGCTAGAAAAATAGAAAAAGAAAGGGAGGAAGGAAGGAAGGAAAGAAGAAGAAGAATAAAGGACAGGCAAGGCAAGGTGGAAAGAAGGAAAGAAAGAAGGAAGATAGAAAGAAAAAAGAAAGAAGAGAATGAAAGAAAGAAAAGAAAAGAAAAAGAACTTGTGAAAAGTACAGCAAAGGCAAGGAATCCTTATAATTGGAGGCAGATCATTGTGTGTTTTAGCAGTAGATTCTGATGGATTACCGGAACAGTTCTGATGTTAAACTCAACCTTACTACCCAGGGATTTATATAAGTACCGCTGCTATCACAAAACTTGTTTTGCAGCAGAGCCAAACCACATCCAAAGACTCTTGTTCAAAAATGGTCCACATCCTCGGGCAGTTACAATACCCCCTCCCTCTCCCTCTCCAGAATGCATCTCCCCTCCTTGCAATGCTCCTCTTCTTTAGCATGACCCACAACCTTTACTGCTTCTGCTGCAAGAGCTTTGAGTGGTTGTGATGGTGTCCCCAGTGGAGTCTCTCGGCTCCACATGGGTAGATCAAGAAGAGACACAAGGGGTTGATGACAGCATTCAAAACACAGAGGTGGAATCTGGTGTGGATGTCTTATCTAAGCGGTCAGGGCTCACATTTTCTCCCTGGGCTCCTTGATCCCTTCATATCTCCTAACTTGGCACAAAGCATTCCTCTCCAAAGTCCTACAAACTCTATGTTTGGAGGGTCTACACACAACCCAAGGTAGGGTATCCATGCAACCTTCTAGGATTCTTCATTGCTTTGCAGTTCCCCTTCCATGCATCCGCCAGTCAGTTGCCTTTGCAAAGGCTTCAATTAGTCACCTTCCCCCACTCACCTTTCTCTTTTGGACCGGGTCCTTCTCGCTGGCGTTGGATGGCTTCCGGCGCAGCATGGTGCCACCTCCAAAAGGGCTTTAATGCATGGATGGGCGACGTAGGAGGACCGCCGGAGAGAGCGAGAGAGTGAGAGACAGCAGAGGAAGGCGAGGAGCCCAGAGGCCAGGAAACGGGCAGGAAATCAGTGCATCACATGTGCCTCTTTTCCCAGCAGCTGGGCCTCTGCAAGAGACCAAAGCGACACCCAGCTCTTTGCTTGCACACTTGAAACAGGAAGGAAGTGGCAACCTGACATTCATGAGGACCGGCCTCGCCTAAAGCTACCCAAAAAAATAAAAAATAAAGATAGATGACTTTGGGAGGGAGGGAAGGAAGGAAAAGTGTTTTGGGACACCCTTTTCTTTTACAGACTTGTGGATCTCAACTCCCAGAATGCCCCAGCCAGCACTGACTGGCTGGAGAATTCTGGGAATTGAAACCCACAGGCTTTAAATCCAGGAAGCTTCTTCAGCTCTGACAGTTTAGTGGGGAATGGAAGGATTTATACTCCTTGCAGACAGCTGGTCATTTGCATCCTTTTTAGAGGGTCGTTGAGGCCACTTGGAGATGTATCTGTATCCTCAGGGTCACCTGAGTTAGTGCAAATGGTTTTTGTAGTGTGCATTTTTTTTCCTCTTGAAATCCATTTCTACTCTCACACCATTCCAAGGGTGTTCATCCCAAATTGTATAGCTAAAAGTCTGGTGCCTACAAGAAATATACACCCTCCCAATCCCCACCATCCTGTCAGAGCTGAAGATGTTTCTTGGATGAAAGGCAAAACATCTTCAAAAGAAAAAACAGGCTTTTAGCTATACAATTTGGGATGAAGATCCTTGGAATAGTGCGGGAGTAGAAATGGATTTCCAGAGGAAAAAAAAATGCAGATTACAGGAACCAGGAGTACCACTCAGCTGAGGACACAGATAAACCTCCAAGTGCTCCAACGACCCTCTAAAAAGGATGCAAATGACCCGCTGTCTGCAAGGAATACAAATCCTTCCATTCCCCACCATTCTGTCAGTGCTGAAGAAGCTTCTTGGACGAGAAGCGAAACATCTTCAAAAGAAAAGAAAAAATGTCCAATTGCCTCCGGAAAAAGCACCTTTGGGACATCCATGACCTGAATGGCTGAGAATCTCTACATAACACAGGCTTTAAAGTTATCAAGTTTGGACATTTCTGATGCAGGGCAAGGCTGAGCACTTTGCTTTGACTGAGATTGGCAGAACCATCAGAATGCATGGACTTCCAACAGAGGGCAGCAGAGAGACAGAAACATGTAACCTTTGCACCCCCTCTTGTGGGCATCTGGATCTTTGCAGCTCGGATCTGATTTTATTTATTTGTTTGTTTTATTTAGTCAAGCGATTATAAGACAACAGGTATAAGTGTAAACATAGCTATGAATACATGAAATGGATACATGCAAGAAAAATAAAAAGAAACAATAGGACAGGGATTTATGGTGATGGATAGACCAGTCAGAGCAGAAAATTGGGGCATCTAAAAATGCCTTTCTATCACATTTCCTTAATTTTTAATCAGCTTGTCATGTTCTGTGCAGGGAAGTGATCCCTTCTGCCCTTAACTCTTACCTTTATGTTTATACTACATACTCCCTATATGCTCCAGCCCAGCCCACCTCTCAACAGAACTACGGGCTTGTTGCTTTGAAGATTCTTCAACATATATTTTTTTTTTGCAAATGAGACCAGGGAATGCATCTATTTTAGTTCTGAGTAGAGGGGAAGGGGCAGGGGAAGGAAGGATCACCCAAGGGTCGACTGAATTTATTTCAGTCAGAACCTCTAGCAAAATTTTGAATTTGAATTAAAAATGGTAAGTACTAAGATCTTCCTGCTAGTATTTTAAAAGTTACAAATCAGGTTTTGTTCCACTTGAATGCAAAGAAGTTACAGTATGTTATATGTCAGATTCCCCCCCCCCATACAAGCTGTGTATAGACAGACAGACAGACACACACACACACATAGAGGGCGAAAGGAAGAAAGGGGGAAGAGGGGAGAGAGATAGAGAGGGAGAGGGAATGAATTTTATTGTTTTATTGTTGTTTATAGCCTAAAGTTTTGCAGATTTTAATCTTTTCATACCCCCAAACTGTCTAAAAGGACCTAAACATCGCAGAACTTCCTTACTGCTAAGACAGCTTACACAGAGATATCCCAAAATCACCAGGAGCCGAGCTTGATTGGAAACCATCTTTCATCTTTTCGATCCGGATAATTAGGACAGGATTACATTCCCAGTTTGTGGCCATCCCTTCCATCCTAAATATCAAAGTTGAATAACATCCATAATAAATGAAGTTATAATGAGGTTCTGTCTTTTCTTTATGCAGAATAATAATTTGGACAGAAAGGTCACAAAGCATGTCGTTTCCTGGTGGAAGGTAGAAGCTGATTTCAGTAAGTTTGTGAGCGATTCTCCAGGTGTGAGGCTGGTTGCTCTGATGAAATCTGTGTGCGTTTGTGTCACCCGACTTTGGTGGGTAACCAACTTGCACCACCTTGGTTTGGTGCAGCGAGTTTTTGGACCAATGATTTAGGTTGTGTTGGGGGGGGGGGGANTGTGGGGGGGGGGGGAAAGGGAGAGGGGCTCTGTCTTGTTTCAGCTATTTGGAAGATGTCTTCTTTCTGTGGCTCCCATGATGTTTGAGATCTGAAGCACCCAAGTGAGAAAGAATCAAGAGGAAACCTGTCAGAGCAGGTGGAAAAACACTGCTGAGTGGGAAGCACAGCAGGGGGAAAGTCCAGGTGTGAATCAAATGCAGGGAGACTCACTCTGTCTTCCAGGGGAAAGGAGAACTCGAACCTTGGAGAACTCCAGGTGATTCACCAGCACCTGTGTGACAGACAACCTGTGGAACCTCCCTGAATTTTGGAGATTTCTGCTCTAAGGGTGGGGGCATTTCCCCCCTTACAATTCTCCTTCTTATTTTCCTTCTCCTTCTCTTTTTCCCCCCTTCCCCTTCTCCGCTTCCTCTCTCTTCCTCCTCCCTTTCCTTTTCCCTTTCTTCTCTTTCTCCCTCCCCTCCTCCTCCCCCTCTTCTTCCCCCTCCTCTTCTTTCACCTTTGATCCTCTTCTCTCTCCTCCTCCTCTCCTCCCTCTCCCTCCTCCGAACACTGCCGTCCATTTTCTATTGAGTTCACTTACATCACTGCCACATCCAATATTACATCCATTCTTTGCCCCCTCCCATATCCTCCTCCCCATATCTACTTACATCCTCTCAGTAACTCCTCTCTCCTTCTTCTTCCCCCTCTCCTCCTCCTTTTCCTCCTCCCACTCCTCCTCCCCTTCTTCCCCCTCCTCTTTCCCTTCTCCTCTCCTCCTCCTCCTCTTCTCCTCCTTCTCCGTCCCCTATCCTTCTTCCCCTCCTCTTCCTCCTCCCTCTTCCTCCTCTTCTACCTTCCTCTTCCCCCTCCCCTCCTCCTTTCCTCACTCCTCCTCCTCCACCCCTTCTTCCCTCCCTCCTTTTCCCCTTCTTCTCTTTCCTCCTTCTCCTCCCCTTTCTCTTCCCCTCCTCTTCTTTCCTCCTCTCCTCCTCCCCTCTTCCTCTTCCTCTCCCAACCTCTTCCCCCTCTCCTCATCCACCTCTCCTCTCTCCTCCTCCATCCACCCTCTCCCTTCTCCTCTCCCTCTTCCCCTTCTCTTCCTCCTCCTCTTTTCCTCTTCTCATTCCCCTTCCTCTTCCCCTTCCCTCCTTTCCTCCTCTCCTCCTCCCCTTTCTCTATCCCCTCCTCTTCGCTCCCCCCCCCCACTCCTGTTCTCTAATCTCTCCCGGCAGAGGACAACTTCTGTTCTCTGGAAGACCTCCATGCAAGTGGCAAAGGTGGAACTGCAGACTTTCTGCGTACTAAGCTCCAAGCTATCCACCACTAAGCCACAAATTGGGGGCAGGTCCTCTTTTGAGCTGGTAATTGCTGTGGGCTTCCCTTTGAACTGCAAACTCAGTGGGTGGCAAGTTTTAGATTTCCGAATGGTTGGACCCTTCTTTCGACTGGAAATCACTCCAAGAGTCATGGAGGTAGGTCATTCATGGTAGTCAGTCTCTTAAGGTAATTGTTCATTGACCATTGGTTTCCATCTCTGACTCCTACTTTTCTTCATCTTCAGCCTGCAGGTGAAATCAGCCATTCAGCCACCAGTGAGCCGCTCTTCTTGTCAACAGTAGCCCCTCTGGGCTTACCTCCCTCCCCAAGTCTAGTTTTGTTGTACAATGTTTTTATGAGGTGATGAGGAGGAACCCAAACACAGATGGTGCACAGAATGTGGCAGCCCCCCCCCTTTTTTTAAATCTCCATTTCAATCTTCAAGTCGTAAAATGATAACACTCGATGAAATTCTTTCGATGTCATTTTTATGAGCAGCACCTTATCTGGCTGGTGTTGCAAGAGTTCGCGAAAGGATGGTCGATTAGCGGGAAGGACTAACTTCCTGAATGACAGCTGGCCTCCTGTCAATAGGACTTAGACAGTGGCTGGGGGTTCGGAGGGGTTCGGGAGAGCCCCGAGCTAAGATTCTGTGAAGTTTGGAGAACTCCCAAATCCTACTCCTGGCTGGCCCCACCCATCCCACCCCTCCCCTCCCAGGAGTCGACATACAGCCCATTTTGGATGCAGGTAAGTGCTGGGTGCTCGTGGAAGCTTGGGGACGGTGAAAAATGGGCCTCCTGGAAGTTCGAGAAGGCCAGGAATGGGCCTGTTTCTAGCTTCCAGAGAACCTCTGGAGTCTGGGAAGGCGATTTTTGCCCTCCTGGAAGCTCGAGGAAAGCCTCCGGAGTCCGGGGAGGGCAAAAAACTCTCCCCCCCCCCCGGCTGTGGTGCAGGAGGCCGGCTAGGTTACGCCCACCATGGCCACGCCCACCCAACAACTGGGCAAAGAACTAAAATTTTTGTAGCCCACCCCTGGACTTAGAGGAACCAGTGCTGATGCTGATGGTGATGCTTGTGAATGTAGGAAGCCCACATTATGAGGGAAATGGCACAGGTGTGCCATTATCTCTTCATATCATCTTAGCATGCGTTGAGTCAGCCTCCAGATGCACAGGTAGCCCTCGACTTACAACCACAACTGAGCCCAGCACTTCCGTTGTTCAGTGAGACATTTGTAAAGTGAGCTTTGCCTCGTTTTACTTGCCGCCTTGGTTAAGTGAATCACTGCAGTTGATAAATTAGTAACTCGGTCGTTAAGTGAATCTGGCTTCACCATGGATGTTGCTGGACAGAAGGTCGCAAAAGAGGACCACCTGACCCCAGGACACCATAACAGTCATAAATATGAACCAGTTGCAAAATGTCTGAACCTGGGGATGTTGCAAAGGTCGTAAGTGTGAAAAACGGTTGTCAGTCACTTTTTTTCTGTGCCGTTGTAATTTGAACGGTCACTAAATGAATAGTTGTAAGTCGAGAATTACCTGTATTACAGTGTGAAGCTGAAAATTACAATCTCCCCTTCTTTCTTTCAGCGTCTGCTCTGCTTTGGGACCCAAGGGTTGGTCGGTCCAGGAGAGAAACAGAGAATGGATTTATACAGTTCCTGGATGGTATCAGATGCAGGAGACTCTGGTGCTGCTCAAGGGGATGGGAAGAAGGATGCTTAGGCCTAAAATGGAGATCTGTGAGATACAGGTTGAGGTAGACCACGCAATGAGAGTAGGATGACAGGGTGAAGGGGAGCAAGGATGTTGTGGGGTGCTCCTGGATCAGTGTTAGACTTCCGGAAGAAGGGTAGAAGCCAGTGTGGTCACTGCCAAGGTGCCCAGAGAAGCTGTCAGCAAGGAGGCGTGAGAGAAAGGCTCTGTGTTCTTCTCCAGCCATCGGTATTCCTCTTCCAGCCGGCGTCTCTGCAGCTCAGGCCCAATGACCTGGCGGATGGTCTCATAGTACTTGTTGATGTACTGGATCTGCAGAAAGACAGGACTGAATTTCAAGAGGGTGTTCCTTGGCTTGGTCCTCTTACCTGTTCTGAATTAGGTTTCCCCAACAGCACGAAGCTGACTCCTAGTCCCGATAAACCCCCTTTTATTTAGTTTATAGTGAATTCCTCTTCAGCAAAGTCCTGGCCAACAGTCTTTCAAGATATTTCCCAGTTACAGACCTTTATCAGGCTTGGAGAGTTGCCAGGCCGATATCTTTCAGACGCCACACTGTAGCAGACAATACTTGGCAAGAATGCAGGAACAGATCTTCACCCAAATGAACTAATTGTCTCCTGCAAAACCCCACACCTCTTCTGCTCCTCTTTTATTTCCTATGGGAGTGGCCATTCACCATCCACCTGTGGCTTTACTCCCAAGTCAACCCTTGTTCCTTAGCTGTTCCTTCTTCTGGCAGCTCTGTGCATGTGCACACTGGGAACAGGCTCCAGCTATTCTTCTGCCCCACTGATCTCCAACTCTGAATACAGCTGATAACTGTCGGACAGCCCTGACCCCATCTCTGCCTCTGACGCAGAGCACTCGTCGGAGCCTTCCCCAGACTCCAGGATTGGCCCATGTTCCTCCCCAACCCCCTCACTGTCTGAATTTGCTGCCAGCTCTGCTGGCTGCTCGCAGACCACAACATTACCCCTCCCAGGCCTCCTTTACCTGATCCTGGGAGAGAAGACTCTGGTCAATGAGGTTCCGCGCATAGGGCACCAGGGACACCACCTTGAACGTCAGGTAGGACTCTTCGTGCACTGGATACTGCAGTTGATAAAAAGAGGGGAGGCTCAGTTCTTGTAGGACATGCAAGAGCCCAGGTTTCCCCTTCAGGTGGCAACTGGCATTTCGGAATGAGTGTGCCTACCTAGGCTTCCTCAAAAAGCACTAAGCAGACTTTTGTCCCAGCAAAACCCCTTTTATTAAACAAAGGTGAATTTCTTGCATTCACCTTCAGCCAAAGGCCTGGCAAACAGTCTGTCAAGAGTGTAATTAGGAGCACAGACCTTATCTAGCTTGGAGAGCTGCCAAGTAAATGTTTTCCAAATGCAGTGCTGACAAGGAAGGACTCAGCACAGAGTCTCTGAGATGCACAGGAAGATCTTCACAATGATGGAATGAACAAATTATTGTCCTGCAAAAACACCGTCCCCTTTTGCTCCTCTTTTAATCCCTATGGGAGGGGTGATTCACCATCCACCTGTGGCCTTCCTCCCACGTTGATCCTTAGTTCATAATTGTTCTTTCCTTCTGGCAGCTCTGTGCATGCGCAGGCTGGGAACTGGCTCCAGCTACTCTCCTGCCTCACTGCTGTCCGAGCCCGAAGGCAGCTGATGACTGCCATCCTGCCTTGGCCCCACCTCTGCCTCTGATGCAGAGCTCTCATCCAAGCCTTCCTCAGCCTCCAGGACTGACCCAGGTTCCTCCCCAAAGTCCTCACTGTCATCTCCACTAGCCACCGGTTAGCCAATGCTAAGCCAATGCATAGCATTAGATTATATGTGTTGCTTCTTCAAGAAACAACAACAACAAAAAGTTTTTTCCATGTAAATTCTGGCCATGGGGATGAGTTATCCCTTGCTTGTTTGCTAGCTAACCACTGTACACACCTGTTATTACAAGTATGTATTATATGACTTCTAATTGGCTCAGCAACCAAAGATCTTTATTACCTGCCATGACACATTTTATTTTCCCCTTGGGGAGTCAGTCCCCAAAACCTCATTATTGTCAAACCTATGTGGAGTATAGGAAGGGGGTCCAGGTAGATTGACCTGCTGCAGCTCTCATGGCCTGTTTTTTTTGGCTGCGAAGAATTGGAACCACACCTTCAATTCCAGTTAAGATTATTTATTGCTCATGCTTATACACAAGAATCTTGTCAAGGAACAGCCAATATTAAGTTGGCACTAAATAAGAATCAGTAGAATTCAAGAGGGTTGAACTTAGATTGTGGGAATGGAACGATTCTAGGCTGATTACTTGCTTGACTCCATCCCCAGGGTCTGCCTGTCCATTCTATACTTTCTCAATCAAAGATTATCTGGAAATCAGCAAGCTGAGGAAGGCTGATAAAAATCCCTCTTTCTTTCAACATAATAATTGTTGGGATTATCCTAGGTTCCTCTTTCCCAGGGACTTCCAGCATGCCATGGATAAATCTACAGGTGATCCTGCAAGTCTTATTCTCTGCATTGCAACATATCTACCTGCTAGGACTGCCTTTCCTAGCTTATCATAACCAACCACCTGCCCAGAGGCGATCCTTTGATGGATGGTGTGTTGTGAGTGGACTGATCAAAGGCAAGGAAAAGGACCTCACCTTGGTCTTAGCTTGTACCACAAGTGCAACATCTTCGATACGGATTCCAAATTCCCCATCATGATAATAACCAGGCTCTGGAGACAAAGAAAGGAAGGAAAGAAGCAGGGAACAAAAACTGAAATAATTCCAGGGGTGGGATTCTACCAGTTTGCAAGAACATTAACATTCTAAGCAGTTCTGGGAACCAGTTGTTAGAAGAAATTACTGGCCTAATCCTGTAAGGAAGGCAGGAAGGAAACATTCTTTCTCTGGCATCCATAACTAGCTCATCCATAATCCACTTCTGATGGAAACACATCCGTATTCCAAACCTGGATTTGTATGACAGTAAAGTTAAGGTAGTGACAGATTTTATCTTCCTGGGCTCCAAGATCACTGCAGAAGGGGGCTGCAGCCCAGAAATTAAAAGATGCTGGCTCCTGGGGAGGAAAGCTATGGCAAATCTAGACAGCCTACTAAAAAGCAGCGACATCACCCTGCCAACAAAAGGGCATAGAGTTAAGCCTAGGAGTGGGATTCTACCAGTTTACACCTATTCACTAGAACTGGTTGTTAACATTCTAAGCAGTTTGGAGAACCGGTTGTTAGAAGAAATTACTGGCCTAATCCTGTAAGGAAGGCAGGAAGGAAGCATTCTGGAGTTGCTTACAGAAACTGCCTCTCTATTAACCCTGATTACATTCTTGGCAGGACTAGACTTCCTGTCTCAGGAACTTCTCTGGAGTTTTTTTTCCTCCTTTGCTGGTACTTTGCTTGTGTGGAGGGACCATTCAAAGTTACAATGGCACTGAAAAAAGTGACTTATGACCATTTTTCACACTTATGACTGTCGCAGCATCCCCACAGTCATGAGAGGCCAGGGGAGGAGATGCATGCCTCGATATGAGTGATATTGAGTTGGCCACGCCCAGCCAATAACATGACCACCAAGCCATGTCCACCCAATCATCTGACCACCAAGCCACGCCCACCAACTAAGCCTTGCCCACAGAACCAGTTGTTAAAAAATTTAAATCCCACCCCTGGATATTTCAGATGTTGTATTTATGATTGTCAAATATTTATGGGTTTTATCTTGTAAGTCACTCTGTCAACTAAAAAATACTTCTTTGGTCTTTTTAGCTGCCAGCAAAAAGGGAGTGGGGAAAGTAGGGCATTCCTTAAATGCTTCAGATACTTGCTTGGCAGCCGAAGCTGTTGGCGCGCAAGATTATTACTGGAGAGCATGATTGATGACTCTTGGCTATGGATGTGTCCCATTGGAGAATATACACCCAGGGGGTGGTGGGAAGACCAGGTCAAGAGTGAAATGAATGATGTGTCTGAGAGTCTGGCTGCACCCAGGAAACGCCCACATGGTCACTCCTAATAAATCATTTTTTTAAACTCTGAGAGATGCGGCTAGAGACTTATGCTTTGAATGGGCGTGTATTGTTGGAGCTTTGACACACTCAGAGTTACCTTGAACCACTGATGCGGGGCCAATAAATTTGATAAATGAATAAAATAAATAAAATCAGGTTGACGTTACCTATGGAAGTGAACATCCCCTTGTCCAAAGGAATATTGTTGGACTGGAACCCCACAGGCCCTGACGGAGGAAGAAAAGTATTATTTATGAAAATTATAAAATAGTTGGCAATCTCAAGCAATTATACAGTAAGATGTGCTGCTTTTTTTCTTGTGGCTTTCCATGACAATTACAAGGTATCTCACCATGCGTTGTGCAGTGTGTTTCACAGCCATGCCTGACGCACATTCAAAAAACATTAGGGAGTGTGGCTCTGCAAATTATTTCAGCAATTGGATGATCAAATCAATTTGCTAATTTGGATAAAGCAAGCTGGTTCGATTGATAAAAGTTTTTTTGCAACCCCAGAAGAATCATCCAGATCGAAGCGGTCTTTTAAATGAAATTATCCTGATAGTATGATCAAAGTGACAATTCAAAGTGAATTAATGTGGATCGTTCAATCAAGCCAATCATTTCAGTTAATGAGATTGGACCTCATTCATGCAGCTTATGAGGAAATTGCCTTAAATTAGGACCAATAAACTACAAAAATCCAAATTACCACTAGATGCCAGCAAAGCAATAAACCTTGACTGATTTCTGGTTGGATTTTTTTTTTCAGCCCATAAATGGTAATCCTAGACCTAGTTTTGAATGGTCTTCACTCCCTTCTTTGGAGTTTTAGAGATGAATCTTTCCAAGTATATCTGAAGGTGTTAACGCCTAAACTGGAATTTTCTGGGTACAAGGTGAGAGAACTCTTATCACACGACGCACACGAGATGATGAGTCCATCATCTCAAATCATAAGGATGTATTCCCTCTTTGCAAAGCCTACTAAGGAAGGGCTCTTCAGAACCTGAGGGACGGATGGCCCAAAGTTGTCCCAAGAATATTGGTTCATCCAGAAAAGTATTTGGGGAGTGTGCTTTACAAAATGTAGAGATGAATAGTGAGAAACTGGAAAACCCAAGTATGGGAACCTTGGTGCTCTCTGAGCTTGGTTGTCTTCTTGCAGGTGTCTCATTACCCAACTAGGTAACAGTATCAGTGCTGTGAGAGGGATCTTGGAGTCTTAGTGGACAACCAGCTAAATAGGAGCCAGTAGTGTGCAGCAGCAGCCCAAAAAGCTAATGCAATCCTCAGCTGCATTAAAAGAGGGATACAATCGAGATCAAGGGAGGTACTAATACCACTATTAAGCCTTAGTAAGACCACACCTAGAGTACTGCATCCAGTTTTGGTCATCACACTATAAAAAAGATGTTGAGACTCTAGAAAAAGTACAGAGAAGAGCAATCAAGATGATTAGGGGATTGGGGCCTAAAACATATGAAGAACAGTTACAGGAACTGGGCCTGGCTAGTCTAGGGAAGAGAAGGACCAGGGGAGACAGGATAGCAGTCTTCCAATATTAGAAGGGCTGCCACAGAGAGGATGGGGTCAAGCTATGTTCCAAGGCACCTGAAGGCCAGAAAAGGAAGAATAGATGGAAACTGAACCAAAGAAAGATTCAACCTGGAAATAAGGAGACATTTTCTGGCAGTGAGAGCAATCAACCAACGGAATAGAAGTTGCCTTTGGAAGTTGTGGGAGCTTCATCTGTTGAGACTTTCAAGAAGAGATTAGATTGCCATTTGTCAGAAATGGTGCAGGGTCTCCTGCTTGGGCAGGGGCGTTGGACTAGATGACTTACAAGGTCCCTTCCAACTCCAGATTATCTATTATCTGAAGATGAGGTTGTTAATTGGCAGGGCAAAACTCTTTTATATTAACAGATATAGTATCTGTTACTATCAGGATATTAGCAGATATTAACAGCAAATCACTCTCCCTTCTTGCACTGATGATTTTATTTAGTTAGGCAATAAAACATCTGCAAGAAAACAGTGAAGTTCAGAGTACACAAAGGACCACACAGTTCAACCCTGAGCTACAGATATTCTCTTTTATCAGTAAACATATGTATAAAAAAACCCAAACTTTTCTCCATGAAATTGTACTGTCTGCTCTAGGACTGGAGAAACCCTTGAGCCAATTAGAATTGAATTGAATTATTAAATGACCAAACAAGCCCTTCAGATGCTGCAGAACTACAACTCTCAGCTGACCCACTAGCTTGTAAAGCAGTTGTAGCAACATCTGGAAAGCCATAGCTTCTCCATTCCTGGCTGCTGCTGACCAGTGGTGGTTTTCCCACCAGATCTGCTGTCACCGAACATCTAAAGACATGTGGCTTTCATGCCACTTACACTCATGCACAGACAAGAAGTTGCCGATGCCGTGACCGGTGCCATGGCCATAGTTCAGTCCAGCTTCCCACAAGGGCCGGCGGGCGAATGCTTCCACCATTCTTCCTGCAATGCAAAAATAAAACCCTCCTTAGTCTCTGCAGGGAAACTATTTAGGTTTATCTCTTTATAATTTTAAAAAAAATCAAAAAGAGGGCTGTGAAAATATCTACAGACCCCTCACAATCCTGGACATATGTTGTGTCAACTTCTATCCTCAAAACAACCTTATAGGGCACTGCACACCACAATAAATTATTAGTTTTTCCCCCATGCCCGCACTTCGCTAAAGAACTAATTCCCACAACACAATCAAACTATTTACTAAGACTGTATTACTATTATTCTCCTCATCCTTCCTAGTCCCTATCTCCCTCTACTTATGACTATAACTTTGTGGCTAGTACCCTTACGATTCATATTGTTTTATTTAGTTTCCTAATATTAGAATTAGAATTCTTTTATTGGCCAAGTGTGATTGGACACACAAGGAATTTGTCTTGATGCAAATGCTCTCAGTGGACATAAAAGAAAAGATACATTTGTCAAGAGTCAAGAATCATTAGGTACAACACTTAATAATAGTC
>BHFT01069864.1:0-40723 GCA_004320025.1 Laticauda laticaudata
CTCTGAATGGTGACCTGCTTCCGAGCTGCTTCCCTTATATCCGAGGGGCTTACGCAATGCATCCTCCCCGCATGCGCAACTAACACTAGGCATTCGTTAGGCTTCCATTGTGCATCCGCTTCATCCGCTGTGCATCCGCTTCATCCGTTCCGCGTCCACTTTGCTGAGGCCCCCCAGAAGCCTTGCAGATGTGCCATCCACTCCCACCCACTAGGCTTCCGTTCCGCATCCGCTTTCCATCCGCCCTGCGTCCTCCCCCCGTTCGTGTTATCCACTCCGGTTATGCAAATTTTTGCCCCTTTTGAGATCGGATAACAACGGAACATTTTGTTCGTCCGTTGTGTCCGTTTTTCATCCGTTGGGCAGTGTGACAGGGCCTTTAACTGTTGATAAGTCGAGGACTCTGTATTCCACTCCTGCAGTCCAATTCCAAGCAGTTAATTCCCCAACAAGATATTTGTGTTCATCCTTTGCAATGCAACCGCGAGTTCCTTCGCACAGGAAGGAGCCAGAGGACAAAGAGTGGTTGGTTTCACTCACAGAATGAGTCCTCTGGAACCATAAACTCCGGATTGCAAGTACCCAGGATGCTTTGCCCAAAGCAGATCCCACTGCACTGCTGCACCTTGACAGGGTAGCCCACTGCTGGCTCCCCACCTATGAGCATGGCCCAAGGCCTTCCGGCCAAGGCTCCAGATGGAGCAGATCTGAGCGTCTCATTTGAGAGGCAATGACTAAAAGGGAACCATTTTGCCCAAGGGAATCGTTGCACATCCCTTCCCAATTTATACCAACGCTACCCACTCTGCGTACTTTGCAAGCTGTGCACCCCTTGTCTTTGGGACCCCCAAGCGAGAGAGCTGCGGGCAGCCAGCCTTTTGCAGCTCGTGAGAACAGCAAGAAGCATCTTTGCTACTGGGAATGGTGTGGCAATCTGCATGTTGCGTGAGGACAGGTAGCCAGGTATTTCCACAAACACGATGGCTTATGACGGAAAGGCAGTGCCTTATTGAGAAATGGGAGCTGGGAAAGCCAGGAGTCTCCCGCAGCTGGAGGGCTAGAAGCCGAGCAATATATGGTGGCGTTTGGGTGCTTTCTTTTTTTTTTTTAATATATAAATTTTTATTTTTCTAAACACACAGAGAAAACAATACATAAAATCATAAAACTATCTTTCAATTATATACAGTGTGTCGACTGGTTGCGTTTGGGGTCCTTTCTCAAAAACTGATTTCATGGCTGTACCCATGACGTACCCAGGAGCAGCAGGCTCCGCCTCTGCTCTCACAGAGGACGATGGGCTCCTCCCAGCGAGAAAAGCCAGACTAACGTGAGACTCAGACCGGAGCACTGCAGATGGCGGCGTCTGCAGCGTGGAACAAATGGCAGAAGTCCAAGCAGGGCAAACCCGACTGGAGAGGCAGGCAATTTGGGCGGCCTCGCCATCCACAGCAGCCAGCCTTGCCGACTTCTGAAGAGGCAGGAGAAAACAAACGGCGTGGGCGCCCCCTGCTGCTGCTGCAGGCACAAGCCAGAGGAACCATTGCCCACTGGGCTCCACATCTGTGCACCCCTGGACTGGGTTTTAGACACAGCTGTTGCTGCACTCTACGAGTGGGCGATTGCTTCATTTGGAAGCCAAGCCCCCTGAAAAGGAGATCAGAGTTCCCAGCTCTGCACAGATAGTATGGGTGAGAGGCACCTTAAGGTTTTCCGGTCCAACCCCCTGCTCAAGCAGGAGACCCTGGGCCTGGGCCATTCTGGCACATTTTTCAGAAGTCTGCCATGACTCTTCTGTATCGTCTGCACACCGGATTACACCTACCAGGTATGAGTCTACTCAGCCACAGCAATGCAGGAGATGCTAAACACTCCGCTTGGAAAGAAGAGTCCAAGAATCCTGACATGAAGCATCTCTGTGTATCAATCCTGCTGCCCACCCCCCAAACTTGGAAAGCACCTCATAAATGTAATCCAGGAAAGAGATGCCATAGAGGAAATTTTGCTACACTGAAAAGTTTGGACCCATGTGTGGTACCAAGGTAGCAAAGACCCAGGGTGAGTCCACCCTGTTCCTTCACAGCCAGGCAAGAAACTCCCTTGGGTGCCTTCAGGCTGGTCAATCGCTCTCTCAGGCCAGCCCACATCCCAGGGTGGAGGTAGAATAAAATGAAGGGAAGATCCTCTTGAAGACACTCTGGAAATCCTGAGACAGAAATCAAATACACTTTAAGAATAAAACTCCTCCCTGCAAAGTAGAAGTCGTGAAAATGGGAAAAGTAAATTGAGGTGCCTGTGGATAATAACTGGAAGTCAATGGTTTGCTTTGATTGGGAAAAGAAAAAATACACACAGCACAGGTGATGGAGGGGTGTCAGCCCCTTCCCCCTAAGAACCTTAAAGGTTTGAAGCTTATAGTATTTGACGTCACTCCAAGCTATTCCTTATGACAAGGAGGATTTCTGGTAAATTTACAATATTTTGTAGATGTTCAAAGCTGAACAATGTCCACAAAGCAAAAGTGTGTCTTGTGCAGTTTTACCTAGGCTGAAAAATGCCTTTTTCTTCTTCCTACAGAAACCTGCTGTTTCCTACCAGTCCAACCTGAGGGAATCTTGGACACACTCACAGGCTCTGTCCAATCTTCTTTATTTGGGACCAATTGGATAATCAGGATCCAGCTTTTGCTGCTCTTTGTAACCGAGTCATCAAACAAACTCTATCAAGCACTCAGGCTAGTGAGGCCACACAACCAGCAGCTGTGGAGGGGCCCAGAGCTACTCTACCGGGTGGGGAGTCCCTGTTATTAAAGGAACAGAGTGTAGCCCAGAACCTCCTGTCCACCTTCTCCCATTTTCAGCTTGAACAAAAGATGTGATCCAGGATGGGCATTTTCTCATTAGTTCTGATGACTTGTTTTCCTTCGTTCTCTTTTTTTGCTGACAACTGTGATGGATAAGACTGTTCGCAGCCATGAAAGCATTAGTACAAAAGCATTATGAAATGGTATGCACAAAGTTCAATTCAACATAGTTTTATTTTAACAAGGAAGCAAAACAAGAATTTGCTAAGAATTTGCTCTGCTAAGCAGGAACTGCACCTGTCCCACAAAATGAACTCACAGAGGGGCCAAAGGAAGCACGGCAAAGCCAGATTCCTGGGGGAATAATTTCTCCACACAGCAATCAGAATCTCTCTTGTGGGCTTGGGAGTAAGAATGCTATATCTACCAAACATCTTTTAAGCACTGCAGATTTAAAGCAGAAAAGAATGAAAAGCCAATTGTCAGCAAGTGACCATGGCCACCACACAAGTAAATCAAAACTGCTTTATAAAAAGATTAATATAATAAGAATTCTCCATTTTATTCATGCTACAGGCTTTTTTAAATCTAGTATAATCAGAAGTTTCTTACAAAACTGATCCTGAAAATTTGATACTGGGAAGGAAAAGAAGTATGAAAGGAGTCTGATGAACAAATGAAGATGCTAACATCATTTAAGAAGAAATCTGTAATTTGATGGAGAGAAAATGAATTTCTCCACTGTGCCATGCTATCTTTAAAATTTCAGCAAAAAGGAAAAGAAATACCTTTAAAAGATATACTTCTAAATTCAGTTGGGGAAAAATTCCTGTAAATTAAAAACGCTACAGAGTTTGGTCCCAATAGTTTCTATTCAGATGTTTATTCCTCCCCCCCCCCTTCATTATATGTATATATTCACGAAGACCTTTCTGAAATTAACCATTTAAGGACATATTATCAATATATATGTAAATGCTTAAAATAAAGGATTTTTTTTTAAAAATCCACAAACAGGAAAAAGGAAAACAAAAGAGCAAGACATTACTCATCTCTATCACCACATTTAAAAAGAACAGAAATGATTGCCAAAAATAGTGGGCACAACTCTACCGTCCTCCAGGCTCACTGAGAAATCAGGAATAAGAGCAGGAAAACATTCAACTAGCCAATCAGGATCGAAGACGCCTCCCCCCCCCCCCCGNNNCCCCCCCCCCCCCCGCGGCACCAGAGGTTGCTACTCTGCCACGGGTGGGAGGACCTCCTTGTCTTCCCTGTTCTCCGGCCCGCTCTCGTCGTCCTCTATCTCGCCCTCTTCGCCACTGAACTTGTCGTGGGCCCACTTAGGGCTGGTGCTTGACTTGCGGTACAGGAACCTTCCCCGGCCTCGGGGGAAGAGGCCCCGGCCCCGGCCCCGGCTGGCCCACTTCTCGCCACCTTCACCCTCCCGGTCATCGTGCTGAAGGAGAAAAGGAAATCAGCTGGTAAGCTCTGCCCACTGAGACCCCCATTCCCCTCTCTTCCTTTGCTGCAAATGGGAGCCTGGCTCTGATCGGGGGGCTGAATCGCAACCAGGCAAGCTCTGCCCAAAGGGTCAGGCTGACCCAGCCCCACCCAACGGGAGGAGGAGCTCACGCACCAAGTAGTACTTCTTGCTCTTGGGTGTGTATTCGGGGTCCCAGTCCTCCTCCCGGTTTCTCTTCTGGAAGTCAGCGCTGGTGCTGCTATTGTTGGTGTTGGTGTTGCCAGAAAAGGCACCTCTTCCCCAGCCACGGCCTCTGGCCCGGAACTGCTGCTAAAGAGGAGGAGGAGGCAGAGCAGGCTGCTGAGTCTGAAGCCCCATCTGTCAATTTGCTCTGGGGTGGGGGGCAATTACTCAAATGGGAAAGGGAAACCTAAATGGGGTAGGGGTGGCAGGGGGCTCTTTGCCTTCGGAAAGGACTTCAAGACAACTGGAAGTCACAGGCTGCTTTGATTAGGTTCAATTTTTTAAAAAAATCACTCTGGGGAGATCTCTCCATGTTTATGCTCCATCAGAGTTTGGAAATGTTGAGATATGTTATTTTCAAGCAGGGGCCTAAAGAGCTCAAAGCAAAAGAGCATCCTAAATCACAGTATCAGATACTCTTCGGGCCAAGGATCAAATCTGGCCATGAGCACTAGAGAAAGCAGGCTGGGCCAGGATGAAATTTAGATTAACTGATTTAAAATCAATTAATGGTAACCAGTAAGATCGTTCTCAGAATTTACTAGTCCACTTTGGTGATTTCTTGAGGGACTTTGCAGGGCACGGGAGGGACATGCTCTGAAAGGAGACTCACAAACGTTCCCCGGGCTCTGCCCCGGTCACTGGGGCCAGCAAACTCCTTGGTGCCAAGGCGGGACTTGTCAAAGCCAGGAGCAGGGGCCTCCTCCCGTTGCTCCTCCGTTTCCTCCGGATACTCCTCTGCTTTATAGGAGCGTGAAGACTGTGAGGACGAAGAGCTGGACCTCGATCTCTCCCGGACGCGTCGATGCTTCCTGGGACACCAAAGACACAGAAGAGGCAGAATCACAGACTCAGTCATCCCTTTACTTGCTTGGGGGGGGGCCCGCTACCTTAAAAATGGGCCAGGGCCTGCACTCACCTTTGCCCTGTTGAAAACCCATGTCTACAGCGGCCATCCCCCACCTTTCCGACTCTGCAGATCGGTAATGCAGCCCGGGGGGGGGGTGTTTTCGCACACGCACCCACCACTTCGCACACGCACCCACCACAAACGGAGCTTTGCATGTGCATGCATGCTTGCCCACCACTTGCGCAGCCCAATTCGGGCTCTAGAGGGCTTAGTTGGGCAGCCACAGCCAACAAATGATTCAAAAGTGTAAGCAGCTGCCTGGGCCCCCCACTCTCCCTGCAAGGGAAAGATCTAATTCCTGAAAACCAAATTACCACTCAGCCAACCTTCCTTCTATAGCAGCTAGAATAAACGTGCGGGTGCAAATGCTTCTATTGACTGCACTCCATAAACGAATGGGCCAATAATTAGGTCTCAGATTTTCCCTGTTTTAAGAACAAGAATGACATTTGTTTTAATCCCAATATTGGGGAATCTGAGCAAAAAGACTGGGCATTTCTCTTCTTGCTCGTCAACATTTTATTTGTATAGCTATGAAATGGGAGGAACTGACTGCTTTCTGTACTGCTACTACTACTTTGTTAAACCTGTGTGCCAGGTGAACAATCTATTTAAACCAGGGTACAACTGCTTTAGCACAGCCCAGGTATCACCAGGGAGAGTCCCACACGCAGAGTTTCCCTTGAAAGCAGCTCTTCAAATGCTAAACTCAATTTCTGTAGGAATGCAAAACTGGCTTCAGTGAAGCAGCTGTTTAAGGTGAAAAAGGAACATACATTGTACAAAGGAACCTGTTATTTTGTTTTTTTATATATCTTTCAATATCCAAGTTTTCCTGAAAAAAATTGAGGGATTCATTTTCCATTTTAACAGGGACAAGGGAAAATGAGAACATTCTAAAGGGGGTCTGAGTAGGCAAAAGTCTGCACAAGACCCAATTTGATCGATCTCTCCAGGCCCTGGAACAGCATGTGAACTGTTCCAGCCTCTTAGCAAATTGAAGCAGGGAGACAGTACTACATTAAACATCATGAACCCTGGCAACTTGACAGAGCCTCATCTTCCTTGCTTAATGGGGAACAGAACCAAATCACAAATATTGAGGTTACTTTTGACATTCTGGCATAATTAAAATTATTCCTAAAAACAGCCTTCCAAGAGGACACAAAGTGTGCCCCTCTCTGCTTGTATGCAGCTGGATCCAACAGAGCAGCCTAATGAATCTGCAGTAAATGGCATCAGATTGGCAAAAGACTCCTCATTACTAACTCTGTGTGTGTGTGTGTGTGTNCCTCATTACTAACTCTCTCTCTCTCTCTCTGTGTGTGTGTGTGTGTGTGTGTGTGTGTGTGTGTGTGTTCTGCAGACCATGGAACCATTTTAATAGAAAGGAAAGGAAAGAATAAGATGGGTGGATACATGCTCCCTTCTAACCTACTTCTTTTTGGAGCCTTTGTGAGGCCTCTCTGTTTTCTCTGCTGATCGTTCTCTTGAATGACTGGAAGGCCTGGACTCCACAGATTCTCTTGACTTTCCTCGCTTATCTTTCTCCTTATGTTTTTTACGTCTTTCAATGTCAAGGCGCAGGTCAACTGGGTCATCTTTGTATTTGCTCTCAGCCTGGAAGACGAAAAACAGCAAGGAAAAGGATTTTAAACTGAGCCTTTTGCAGTTTCTTCAGAGCTGCAGCGTTGATCTTAATTTAGGATAGGAACCACCAAGGACATCACTCGTTAGGTTGCTGTTTGCAAACAAATTGTCTGAAAACAGGGAAACTCTCCCATTCTTTCTGCACTCATTTCTCCCCCAGCCATAGTATAGAAGAGTCCTGGCCAAGTTATTAAACCAGGTAAAGTGAGAGAGAAACTCAACCAAAGCCAAGACCCTTCTGAGCCAAGATCTCAAGGGCCACAACCACAAAATAAAATCAAAAGCTATCACTTCTGTTTGGGACAGGGAAAAAAATACTTGTCATATGTTACAGGAAATTGACTTAAAAACCATAGAATCTCTCTTCCTACTGAGAGAAAATGAGAAAGAAAAGCATCCAGCTGCAATTCAGCCTCAGAAGCTTTGCAGAAAAGTTTCACCCTGGATCAATCTATATGCAGTAGCAACCCAATAAGTCCATGTTTTTGTCCACTCTTCCCTCCAACTTCTATGCATTTTGAAACTCTTGCTAAGAATCACCACTTCAACTTAGATTTGTGCACTGCAAACACGAGACTCACATCAAAGACACTTAGACAAAAACAGGCCTGAAAAGACTTACGTTGATGGAAACTAAATGAAGGAGAAAGCAGTCTGGTGCCTGGGCCTCTTGCATAGCTTCATGCCCCCATCTCTCCAAAGGAACCCCAGATTCAGCTTCAACTGATCAGCAACAGACTATGTTTCTCCTCCCTTTTCTCCCTTTCTTCTTGCTCCTTGCCAAACTTACTCTTTGCTATTAGAAATTTGACTTCTTTGAAACATTGAACTTTGAAAGTACAATAAAGATACAAATAACTGCAGCTAGCTGTTACGTTTATTTAGGACTTGCATAATAAATGGAACTGCAGATAACTGTCAGACATCCTTAGAGTTTGAGAGATTTTCTCCAGTGCAGAAAAGGAGAAAAGAATAAGTAGGAACCAGAGAAAATACTGTGGCCAGAAAACTAAATTTTATGGCAAAGCCAAGACTTCATAGGAAACATTGCAATTATCCATCCAAGAAATCATTTCAGATCTGCAAAAGTCTTGCTGCTTATTACTGAAACCTTTGATCCATGCAGGGCCTTGACCCGATTCAGCAGCTTCCAGTCTGGCACAAGGCAAGACCGCACAGTAACAGGCCAAAGAAGAGTTCCCTAAACTCCAATGAGAAGCATTAGCAACTCTCCGTTAAAGCAGTACTTACACAAGTCTATAGTACCTTTCCTGGTAAAAATATAGGATAGCCCCATTTCAGCAGAAATTGGCACTTGTTCTTGGGAGAAATGTGCTTGTGTATTCCACAGGTGAATAACAACCCTTTGCAGTTCAGAAGACAAAGATGACTTTATCACCACAATGGAAACTGGTTTGTTACCAAATATCACCATCCAAACCCGGAGAGGTAGCCATTCAATCCATTCCATTCCTCACAGAGCTAAGAAGCTCGTTTGCAAATCAGAAGAATGTCCCTATTCATGTGTTATATTCATGCACATAACAACTTTGCATTCACCTTCGGGGCTCATCTGTTGTCTTTCAGAAGCAACAGGGGTTTTGATAAACAGAGAACACAGGCATGATAGGAAAGTAAACAGTTTCACAGCATTGTTAAAATACTTTAAAACAAACTTGCATCAGGGTGAAGAGACAATGCTTAAAGATGAAATACTTTTGTTTAAAAACTATAAATAATATTGAAATAAGGGGCCAACTGAAATTTCATTGTACATATCTAAAAGGCTTCCATTTTCAACAGCATTTTAAAATAAACTAATAGAATTCAACAGGAAATGACACATTAGCAAAAAGTTTCTTTGATTCGGCTTATTTACAATTTGATTTAATTTCCTCTTTCTGACATGCATGTCTTTTTGAAAATATGGTTGGAAAATATCACGGGTAAGACAAGTGATTTAGTTATACTTACAAGCATCAAAATATCACAAAAAGTCTCTTCCATCATCAAGGTCACTTTGTTTCCAAAAATCCACTTTTTGTCTCAAGCTCAACCTCAATTGACTTTGTGGTCATTTACCATATTTCTAACCACTTCACAAAGGTTGTTGATACATTTTTTTTAATAAAAATTAACCCTTTGTAGTTCATTTTTAGAATTATGCCCATCCTTGAAAGAAAAACACAAACTTAAGTAGAGAGCAAGTTAAATTAAAAAAATCACTTTTTTAAAAAAACCCAAAGTTCATGCCCAAAGCACACAGATGAATACAAATCAAAAGCATCCGTTCACCTTGTAGTTGGCTTCTTTGGAACTTTTGATCTCCTCTTGTGAGAATCCATGTTTTCTAAAAGAACTTGGAGAAATGTCTATCCTCCTAAACACAGAAAGCCAAGCCATGATTAAGAGACACAAAATAAATGTCTTTTTTGATGTTCAGATTATGAATAAACCCAGTCAGTTTCACCCTCTTACTAGTGTTTTGGTAGATTTTAAGACTGGGAGTAAAATCATCTCAGAGGTAAACAAATTCCATTCCACTCTTAAAAGACTGAGATTGCTTTCTTCGGACTATTTTTCAGCCGTTTTAAGGAAGTTGCCTGTCTCTATCTTATCTACTATAGCTCTCCAGGAAGTTGGGAGGCTGTTTAGTTTTAATTACTTGGTTTTCAGTGTGTATTCCTTCGATTTTAATTACATTTTCATTAAAATCACTATGTTGGGTTTTTGGTGGGAGGGAGTCCTTATTTCTTTTTCCATTGCTATCGTTGCCCACTGATGCATATCTCAGGCTTATAACATATTAAAAACAATAGAATGGAAGAGAATAAAAATGACTTCTTCACCAGAGGAAGAAACTACCACAAGCAGCATAATTCAGAGGTGGTTACACACCATATGGTCTAATTTATTAAACAGCATCACCTGTTAAGACGTAGGAAGGCTGTTTTGTCTGTCACAGCAGCCCTCTAAGGTGCCTGAGCCCTGGCTGTGCTCAAAACAGCTCTGAAAATTTGGCTCTCTCTTCAGCCTTGGGATCCTGCACGTTTGTTTTTCAATGGAAGCTTTTACAACATATAGATTTTTAAAAATTGTACGGTATCCTTGTGCTTACCCTGTATCACCAGGACTCACTGTACGGGAGGAGAGTTTTACGAGTGAAGGGTTCAACTTTGAGCTACAAATATTCTCCTTTACTGGTAGCTTTACAGTTTGTCAAAGAAGAAAACCCTATGGCCCAAGGCCTGTGCAATGCGTCAGGTTTTTTAAAGGCAGGCAGGCAGGCAAGGTCAGGGCTAGACAGATGGCAGGGACGGGCTGTTCCAAAGGGCAGGCAAAACCACACAGCAGGCTCTGCTCCCAGCAGACACCATCGTTGGATGGATGGGAGGCAACGCAGGCCAATCTTATTGGACAGGCGGGCCCAACTGCAGATGGCCAAGCCCTGCACCATGAAAGCTTACAGATGACAACTAGCACCATCAACTGCACCTGGAAGCCCAGGGGTCATCAAGGCACCTTGAGAAAGAGACACCATATAATTGTTTTTGCCACATTTGGGACCAATTGTAGCTTCCAAGTAGTCTTCAAGGTCAGCTCTCTGTAAAGTGCATTAGAGTAGTCCTTGATTTACGATAACTAAGCCCAACACTAAGTGAATATTGTAGTTGTTAAGTTAGTGACATGTTTGTTGAGTAAATCTGGCTTCCCCATGGACTCTGCTTGCTAGAAAGTTGCAAAAGCTGATCACATCACTCCAGGACATTGCAACCATCATGGATGTGGATCTGAATTCAAGCATCTGAATTTCAATCACGTCACCCTGGGATGTTGCAATGGTCATAAATGGATTGAGGACTACTTGTAATTCACACCCAAGACCAACCCCAGGAGTGACTATAAACAGAGCCACAGAGCCAAAGAAAGGGATGAATCTGGGCAAAAGCTTTCTTGGTCACCTCTGCTACTACTCCTTGAGCAACAGTGGAGTCCATTCCCCTTACTACCTTCCCCAAACCTATGCACCAGACCCATCTGGGAAACTGCAGCTGACCAAGAGCTAGAATTGGGTGGTCTGTGGCCACTGGGCCTGGCTGGAGTGAGCTTCAGCCTTATGACATGTTATGTTTGACTGACTGAACCGCCTGGCAACTTGTAGTGGGTGGACACAAATGATCATAATAAATAAGCTCTTATAATGCTTCCTAACCCTGGATGCTATGCCACCTTTTGGGACAGATTGTGAGGCCCCTCATGGCCTCGGAGAAGTTGGATTGAGAGATAAACATTGTGCATTCTCTTGCAAGGTTGCAAAGCTTATAAATGCAGAGCATGGAACAGAATTTGGCTTCCTTGAAGTTTGTTTGCTTTTAGTCCTTAGCATTGAGAAAGCATTGTCTCAACATATGGGAATGCTATCCATCCTGCTAAATGTTCAGGAAAATTCAATACAATTTCAGCAGTCATGCCTTTTTTGGCCAATTATTGATATTTTTGCACAAAATCTGTGGCTATAGTGATAAAGTTTTAATCTGTGAGATGTTGGGGCTGGGGGAAGCAGGTCAGGACATTTGGGTAAAAATACATCTGCCCTCCCACCCCAATATGCACCTCAAGTCAAGCATGGCTTGCTCTTGATCATCTGCCTAATACTGAGCAGTCAACTGACAGGTTAATTTTGCTGCGCAAGAACCACAAAGGCTTTCAAAGCCTTCATGATTTTCAGCTGTAACTTAAAATAAAATTGTAGGCATAGAAATTCTCCTGCATTTTTCCACCACTTCTTAGTATTTTTGATGAGTTAAGTTTTGTGTTATAAATTATTTCAAAAGAGAAGAGAATTTCAGATCATCCTTCATAGGGTGCGCTTGGGCTCCTTTAATTTATGAGGTTGCTGGATGCTGTGTATGAATGTGGAGACCTGTATATATGGTCCCCTCTCCAGCAGCCTGCAGGTTCCCCGGTTCCCATGATTTCCCGATTTTTTTCCTTTCTCTGAAAATCCAGGGAAATCATACATCCAGTTCTGCACCCTTTAAAAGACCACTTGGGTCCAGCTCTAATGCAAGCCTTAAGGCCCTGCAATTTATCTTTCTGTGTGTGTCCCATGCTAAGGCTCCTTCAGTTCTCCCACCTGCTCTGCTTTCATGCCAAGTTCCACTCACCTGTGGATTTCAGGGCTTTTGCTCTTAGCCGACTCCTGCTCTGCCCGCTTGAGGTATTTTGTAAAGCGCTCATTCAACGTCATTCCTGAAGACCCAAAGTGATGCTCTGTTGGTTTGCGATGAGGAAACACCATATTGTTAATATTGTATATAGACTTTAGGACAAGATAAAAGTGGGCTCTGTAACAGATTCAAGAAGCAAACAGTAGAGAAGTGAAGAGGGGGATGAAGACAGAAAGAGGAGAGGATCCACCTCACTGTTTAGACGTATAAAAGTCTTTTAACTGGAAGCCCCTCCTGGCACTAAAGCTGATGCTACTCAGCGGGATGTGGAGCAGGGGCCTCCTGAAAGATAAGGAGCGTTCCATGCCACTCTTCGCTTTCCTAACTATCCTGTTCCTAGACTTTTTATTCGAGATACCTGAGTTTTAGACATTTAAATCCATTTTTTCACTGCTGAGGTGGAAGCAGACAAAGAAGTGGAAAGAACAAGAAGCAGACAATAATTCTAAGCCATATGTGGAATTTTTTTTCTTTCTCAGCTCAGAGAAGGCCACCTATTCCATGGGGCTATAGTCCAGTAACTATTTTCTCCAAGCAGCCTAATCTGGCTGTGTGTATGTGGGTATATGTATAATGATAGTCTTTTGAGAGCTGAATGCAAAGAAATTTCATTTTAATGTATGCTGATTGATGTACATTTAAAGAGACAATAAAGTTCTCCTCCATTCTATTCCCCTTATGAATTGTTTCTTAATAAGAGTGCTACAGTCCGATAGCAGGGCTTTAGAATCCTGCAGTGAGCATCTTCCAGGCTACATATGTTCTCAGTCACCGATAAAAATACTTGGGGAGACTTTTCTTTTCCATGTGACAATGTTTTTACCAATTGTTCACAAAGGTCCTGAATGGCAACTCATGTCTAGGGATGTGAAGCTATTTAGTTCCGGGACAGGCACATTCACTGTATCCGTCAGTACCACAAAGCCATTGCATGGGTCCAGGAAAAGGCAGAACGAACTTCCTTTGGGACCAGATTCAATACATGTCCCCACTTTGAATATGAATAGCTGGCTTTCTTACTGGCTCAAAGCTAGTGGGAATTTTATATGGGGCTGACTTGGAAGACTATTGGGAAAATTCAATTAGCATAAAAGGTGGCTGCTTACAACTGATAGGTGAGTAAAATTGGTTTTATAGATGCTGCATTGCCTTCCCCTAGGTTTATGGGTACCATTCAAAATACTAGTTTTAACTTACAAGTTTTTTACAACTTCCTTCCCAGATATATCCCATCTCTTTCAAACAGAACTTTACCAGAGACTGGGATGCAGGGCCAGCAATCCCTTACTGCAGACTTTCTCTTCAAAACAGCCTCCCCAGAGTTTATAATACCCTAAACTACTGCTGTCATTTCTATCTGGAATACTGATATATGAAAATGGTAAACATATAAATAATTTGCCACGCTCAGGAATAGATAAAATGATTTGGGTTAATTTATTTCTGTTTGGCTCAACTTAGAAGAACCAAATGGAAGTTTAACTGGAACTGAACCAAAATCAGCTAAGAAGTAAAATGAAGGAAAAAAATGTTCCAGAATATAGGAACGAATCATAGGCTGGAAGGGACCTTAGATATCCTCTAGCCCAACCCATTGCCTGAGGCAGTTATCAATCCAATCTCCTGCACATTGCAGAATTCACTACATCTTCCCAATGGAAGAATTTCCCCATTTGCTCTGCCGAAAAGAAACATACAGAAGTCTGCACCGATTTCTGAGAAAGCAGCAGTGCCAGGATGGCCTACAAGTCCAGGGAACTCACCTTTCACATGATGGACAATGGTCACTATGTGCTGAGCAAAGAGCTCTGAAGGACTTCGCTGGGACTGGGCTGACTGGATGTGATGGAAAATGGAGCGGAACTCCTGTTCCTTTTTATTGCTGTGCACCAAATCACGACATAATTTGCGCTCCTGTGCCAAAATCCCACTTGGGCTGTAAAGACACATGCAAAAGATCATGTTTGAATGGTTGTACCTGCAGAACATAGAAGGCCACTTCCAGATTGGAAAGCATAGTGATGTAAAATGTGGTACCCTAAAAGTCAAGAGATTATGATATACCCAGCTTCTGAGGATTATTCCTCTGATATTATTTCTCCAAATCTAGATCCATGCTAAATTTTTTCTCACTGTCATCCAGTTTCAACAAGAGAGGAATGGGAATAGCTTTCATTTCACAGCTCTTAGGGAAAAAATGCTGCCCACTAAGCCACAAGCAACGTTTCGGAAAGCAGCAAATACTGTGTTGCTTTAGTATAAAAAGGCAAGTTAAGCAGTCATTATGTGAAGAAAGGAACCCAGACTGGGTGGGTGCATCCATCAATTCTTCACTAAAATGCTGGATGACAGTTAGAATTGATCTCAATGGAAACTGATGAATAAGGATAAGGATTAGCACAGAGGTCCTGCAAAAAATATATCAATTTATATGAACAACATATTTTCTCTCCTCTCTCCCCACTCAAAAGTGCATGCTGCTTTTCAGACTTTCGCACTGACAAGCTTTGAGACAAAAATACTGCTGGGCACCATGTACTCTCTAAAGAGCTTTTTGGTCGTTTTAACAAGAGATTTGAGCTTCATTTTCACTGGCAGAGAGAAAAAACCACTAATGCCATAACTGCATCTGAGTTAACTTAGATAAAAAATAGCATTAATTTGGAAGAAGGGTCAGATTTCAGGAGAGATCTAACAAGCATTGCTTCTTTTCTATATATAGCAATAGCACTTAGACTTATATACTGCTTTACAGTGCTTTCTAGCCTTCTCTAAGTGGTTTAGAGAATCAGCCTATTGCCCATAACAATCTGCACCTCGGAAAGATGGAAGGCTGGGTCAACCTTGAGCCTTGTGAGATTTGAGCTGCCAAATTTCAGCCAGACGAAATCAGCAGAGATAGCCTGCAATACTGCATTCTAACCACTGCGCCAGCGCAGCTCATATATACATGCATAATTTACCTATAATTACACCAAGAGTGGTTTTGTGCACAAATCTGGACTCCGAGTGTATTAGTACCATTTTATAAAATCTTAGTAAGGCCACACCTGGAATACTGCATCCAGTTTTGGTCATCAAGTTACAAAGAAAAATGTTGAGACTTTGAAAAAAGGGCAAAGAAGAGTAACTAAGGCAATTAAAGACCTGGAGACTGAAACATATGAAGAATAACCGTTGCAGGATTTGGGTTTGGCTAATCTAGAGGGGCTGTCACAAAGAGGAGGGGGTCAACTTATTTTCAAAAGCAGCAGAAGGCAAGACAAAAAACAATGGATGGAAATGAATCAAGGAGAGAAGCAACCTGGAATTGAGGAGAAACTTCCTGACAGTGAAGACAATCAATCAGTGGAACGGCTTCCCTTCAGAAGTTGTAGGTGCTTCATCCATCGAGGTTTTCAAGAAGAGACTGAACAATCAATCACCTGTCTGAAATGATCCAGGGCTTTCTGCTCGAGCAGAGGCTTGGACTAGAACACCTCCAAGTTTCCTTCCATTTCTGTTTGCTTTCATTTCTGTTTCCTTCCTGACTGTTTGCTTGATACCCAACTCTGATGTGGGGTTTTTAAAAATATATTTTATGTATTTTATTATAAGTTGAAGAACGGCTATATAAATAAATCAAACAACAGCCACTCTTATGGTGCTTCAGTGAGGATCTTTTTCATTCTAAATAAGAGTGTAATCCAGATCCACACAACTTTTCCTGGGCTGAGGGTTACATTTTACTTTTGTGTGCTAAAAAAGCCCCCATTTTTTGAGTTAACACTAAATGTTAGCTAAAATCATATTTAGTTCATACTACTTTTTCTACAAAACAATTGGCAACCCTTATATTTTTTGTAGCAAGAGTGAGTACAAGGTTGTATAAATAGAAATTTGAGCTTATTTTTAAACAGCTCCTGCTTTATCCTTTCTTTTGAGAGGGAATAGAATAAGCATTCCTTTTCCTTTTCGAACCTCCCTTTTCCATCCTTTCCCTACAAAGCCAGACATGCTGAATGCCTCACCGAGCAAGATCCTCATCGAAAGAATCCATTCGAAGATTGACCTGGGTTTCACGAGTAATGGAAAAGGAGGATTTGCCCGTGGCCAGGCCCTCTCCCCGCATGCTCGGCTTCTCTCTGCTCTCTGGGACCTTTCGAGGTGGGGGAGAAGTTGCCATTTTTTCCTGGCCTGCTTTGTAGGTGGTGACTCGGAAATTCTTCTCTGGAACAAACCCTCGGTGCCCGGCTTCTGCTCTTTTGCCGGCCTGCCTCTCGTCTTTCTTGGAGGACTCTGTATAGGACTCCTCCGCCATCTCTTCAGCTTTTCTCGGCTTCTCCTTGGCTGCAGGTAAATAAACCAGGCCTTCCCATTTTCCTGCCCGATCTTCGTCCTGGCCTTTGCTGGAAGTAGGCACCGTCTTCACAAACTTGGGCTCCTCATCCTCATCCTCATCAAAATTAGATTCCTTCCGTCCTTTGCCCTTGACCTTCTTTTCTGGCTCATCTGGCTCCTCTTTGCCATAGTGGGTCTCCTTGTGGAACTCAGCCATTTTCTTTTCAAAATCATCTCGAACTTTATAGCGCTTTGGGGACTGATTCCCACGATACATCTTTTCTGTATCAGCTTTAGAGGTGTAAGGATCCAACTTTGTTTTACCATCTGCTAATCCCATCTCAGAAAAGCTTCCTTTCTCTTTCATTTTGTCCTTTTCTACATTTGTCAATTTCTGCTCTTTGTCCTTCCCATTCTCAGCTTTTTGTTCTTCCAGGTACCTATGAGTAAAGAGAGGGGATATTTCAGGCAGTTATTCCTGTAAGATCTAATCAAGCCACCTGGAAAAAACCGTTTCATGGTGTTTATTTATCTTCTTTTGCATTGCTTAACACCTGAACCTGGGAACAAATACCTTAGCAACAGCAATAAAATGTCAATCTTTCTACAAGCTTTTGCCACAGCTAGAAGGCAGAAAATATGTAAAAGATCTTACCCAACCTGTGTATTCATTTACAAACCTGTTTCTGAAGAATTAACCCATCAACATTTTCACTTTGGACTGTTGTGCTTTTAAGTAACACACAATGGAAATAAAAGGCTCAAAAGCTACTTCAAATATTTGAAGGCATGTCTCCTATGGAAGCTATAGACAATTCAAAACACAAATAAAAGCAAAAAAAGTTAATGGGGAAAATACTTAATTGGCTGGGAGGAAATGAACACTTAAGAATGGCAATGTTTAACTAGACCTGATGAATTAATTTGATGAGTGATTATTGCATCTAGCTCTAAAAACAGTTTAATGTTCAATCAGAGGTGGAATTCAAAGCAGCTATAGCTATAATACCAATATGCTTCCATATTAAATGGGCTTTTAAAAGGAATGTGTAATTACCAAGATTGCCAAATCAGCTAAAATTAACATCCCTATATTGATATGGATGTTTCTATAACATGAAAGTAATGTCCCTGCCCAAGGATGTCACTTTCATCATTTAATTTTTATTGAATGTACAAGTTGACTTTTGAACAGCTACTGACACTTGCTAGAAATTAAGCCCAAGAATGATTCCAGAGAATGACAAATACTCTGCATTCTTTCAAGTATCTTGCCAAATGCTTCTGAAAGCATATAAAAAGGTTCTGCTCCTGAACTATCATTATAGCAGTGTTCTGAAATCTGATTACCCTACCTTATTTGCAGTAATGGATGATTAAAGGTGCAAGTGTTAAAAATCTAAGTTGTACATGCAGAAATTCAATAGAAGTTCAAATTTCTACGTTTATAATACAAAAAAAAATCCAAAATAATATGTCTGAAGATTTCTATTTAAATTGTGACCAATCTCCTATCACCTCTAAAAATATTCCAATGTTATGCAATGTTATACAACTCTTTTGTATTCATGTATCCTAGATTATTTAGCTTAAGCCATTTTAGAACTTTCTCAGAAAAGAATCTTAAGTTTAAAATATACCATTTAACATGGTAAACTGTGGGAATATATTCATGTTTTTCCCCATCAATCTACTCAATTTTTACTCTGCCTTGGATCACCAAATCTTGTGTATAATAATTGATAAATATATATGTAAATAAATGATACACAAATATATACAAATGATATACAAAGATATACAAATAAATGATAGCTATGAAAGCAACCCCAATGCAGCTCTGATAATTTTCCAGTAATGTCTAAAAATCAGCTTTTCCTGATAAGAATATACTGGATAGCAGAGGCCTAATTTTATATTATGCCTAGAATTAATAGCCACATAGTTGCATTGCCTAATTTATCTTGTAAATCATTGCTTTGTGAACCTCTCAGAGAGCGCTGTAAAACACTATGGAGCAGGATATAAATCTAAGTGCTACTGCTATTATCAAATCTTTATTTTAAAGTAAGCTAATATAATGTTTAGGAGGAAAATAGGAGGAGTATCAAATATTTGTTAAATGACAGCTCTGCCCTGGCTTTCAATCCCCAATAATAAAGGGAGAAATCGATGTGTTAATTCTCCCTAAATTTGCACTGACCAGTTTGTGCCATTTCTCTTCAAGACTGAATCCTACAAGAGCACAGAGCCTTTTCATTCTGATACACATTCAGGATTTAAATCCTTCAGGAAAGCTCAACAAGCATCCTAATGAACTGCCCTCCATTGTGGATAAAAATCTGTCCAATTCTAAAAATAATAGCAACTGAGAAAGTGCTAAAACTTGTGCATTTTTGTGTTAAAAATTCATGTTTTTACATTTAAAGTAAATAGTCCTTTGGTGATATAGGGATGTTTTTCAGCTCTTTATTCCCTCCACCCCCCACACAAATAACCCTTAAATTGTTTAAGGCTGAACCTAAGCAAGCCTTCCTCTCTGCGAAAAAAAGCTTAATCCAAAGATTAATTCTTCTACAATCCTAACTATTCAGAGCCCTTAAAGGGTGGTCTGAACACACTGAGACCAAGTGAAGAACTGGGGACCATTACCAGGGGGTGTGTCCTCAGTTTTTCAACTCGATCTGCAAAGCTAGGAGACTAGAGACTACCCATCTTGGATTCTCCCTTTGGCTCAGTGGAGAAAAGTGTGGTTCCTTTCATTAGGATTAGTGGCAGTAAACATCAGGTTATTTAGTTCACAGGATAATTTGGTTTCCACTAGGCACTCTGATTCATGATTTGTATTAGATAAAGCCATGAACTGGGGTTTAATCTAAAACAGAAATTTAGTGTCTCCAAGGCAGGGATGCAGAAAATGCAAGCCTGAAGTTTCTTCTATTGCTTGGCTCATATTAAAGCACAGGTGATTGGTCCATTTCAATTAGTGTGGACAATGCTACTGGTTGGTTTTCACAAAAAACATGGGTTTCAGGTTTCCCTGGCTCTACTGTTCACAAGTTCCATTCAAACAATTCATTCCAAACTTGCTAGCTCATTCAGGCAAAGAGTAAACTCCATTTGCAAGCTGGCTTTTTGCTAAGTACAGTGTAATGAAAACTCCGTTCATGTGGACAGAACAGGGAATTGGTTAATTTAAAACCAAAGTTTTACAAGGGAAACTCAGTCAGGCGAGCTTGTTTCAGACAGTCCTAGAAAATGCATCAAAAAGATGAATTCTGAAATCCAATCCCAAATCAAAACAGCATTTAACCTGACAGGCAGCCATTTTTCAGACTATACTTAATATATGTACCTAATTTGTACATATGAGTAAAATCAGAATGCGAACCACTTGAAAATGTATCTCCCAATTTCTAAAATACATAAATAAGATTTTAAAATATCTGAAAATATTAATTTTTAGTAAGCTTTGAATCTGAAATGTGACATTACTGAAATTCAATTAATTTTTAACAAAAAGTGTCTTCAGCTATTTATGTGAATAATATTATAGGTAGCTCTTGACTTATACCATAGTTGGGACTGGAATTTCTGTTGTTAAGTGAGTCATGCCTGATGTTATAACTTCTGACATGGTTGTTTGCAAATCATGTGGTTATTAAGTGAACCTGGCTTCTCCTGTTAACTTTGTTCATTAGCCAAGTGGTACGGTCCCAAATAGTGATTACATGACACACACCCCAGGATACTGCAACCATTGGTAGATACCTGGTTGCCAAGTTGCCAAATTCTGGTCACATGACCATGTGGGGGTTGCTGCAACAGTCATAAGACGTGCAAGGATCGGTTGTAAATCACTCTTTCCGGTACCATTGTAACTTTGAACAGTCACTAAATTAATGCTTCTAAGTTGAGGGTTGCCTGTATTTAAAACTACCCAAGTAAAACATGCATTCAGGATATGGAAGAGTTTCCTAAAATACCACTTTTATTTCTTCTAATTTAATTTACTTTTTTCTAGAAATGGATTGGATGCAAACTAGGCCTGGTTTAGGTACATAAAGTGCTCTTCATTATGATTTAAATCTCACTGGTTTCGGTGAAACAAATAGGAGCAAATTTAGTCTGGATCCAATTCCATGCAAGCAGTAAATATCCAAGAACAACTTACTACGCATCCAGCTTCCAACCAAAATAGGAACAATTAATCAATTCCAGGAATTAAGACCACTTGCCTCTTGGAAAAGGCGGACCCTATTTCCTCCTTCTGAGAGGCCCCATAAATGGAACTGATTGTTGTGGGGCTTTTGCATACTGGGCTCTTCCTGGTTGGGCTCAGGCTGGCTAAACCATGCTCAAACTGATGTGAGGCTGCCTGAAAGGAGCTGCCACTCTGCAGAGCTGAGCCCAGCTGGGAAGGATTGGAAGATGTCGGACTGGGCTTCTGAAGTGGGCTTGGCCTGGGAGATCGGCGCCTGACTACGACTGACTGGAGAGGGCTCTTTAGTGCTGGACTCCGCTCTTTGGGACTCAACTCTGTCATGGCGGAGGCCCTTGAGGCTGCGCTCGTGCCGTAGGTTCCCACATCCTGCCAGGGTTTTGACCCCTCCGAAGACTTGACCTCCTGGGCAGTTCCTCCTGAGAAGGGCTGTTCCTTGGAGTCATCCCCTTGGTTGTCCCCAACACTTTGGGACCCCCGAACCTCCTTAGAAGATTTCTTTTCCTTTAATGACCAACGTTTGGAGGACTCAGCTCTGCTGTGATTAGAAGATGACCGAGATGATGAAGACCTTCTTGAACGATCAGATGATGACTTGTCAGAGTTTCGAGAATGACTTCGGGATCTTGGAGAGGGAGATCTCCTCTTTGGTGACCGAGAACGAGAACGCCCCCTTCGAGGGCTGTATGTTTGGCGGTAGTTTTGCCAATTAGACCTGTAATTTCCATAACCACCTCGATTATATTGGCCCCATGGGTAGAACCCTCTATTCCTTCCACGGAAGTAATAGGGCCTCCGATAGCCTCTGTTATGACCTCGAAAATCCCGGTTCTGGTATACTCGCTGATGGTTCCTCTCCCTGTTATGAGACGGAGAATATGATCTTGAACGGGACCTAGAACTGAGGAGAAAAAAGATATTTGGTAAATAGACACAATCCTTTTCAATGTAATTCAAAAACCAATTCTTTCTTGCATGGCAGGATAAAGATTCCCTTTCTGGAATTTCTCAAAACAATTCTCTTTACTAAAAAGCTACCATTAAGAAGAATTTACCAGCTAGAAGAAAAAATTGGTTACTGCAGTTGCTTTGATTTTCCTACAAAAACATTACTAAGATACACAGGTAATGAGAAAGAGGCAGTCACTTCTAAATACCGTATATACTCGCATATAAGCCGACTTCAGAACGCTTTTTTTTTTCTTCCAAATTTGGGGGTCGGCTTATACGCGCATAAATCTGATTTCTGTCACAAACGACATGACGATATGACACCACTTCTCAGATCATGCAATATCGGTATTACCATACAGCGATATATACATACAGCACATTTCTTTTTACTCTGGGTGCCTCCATTTTGCTTTTTCTACCACTGGATATAACACGCTCTGAATTGGTTAGTCATTCACGTGACCGCTTTTAGTGTTTTGCGATCAATCACATACAACTTTGTGTCCAGTTTCTCTTGCCATTTAGTAAAGTTCCGTACTAAAATTCATTAAAATATACCCATGTCTGATGTTAAAAAGAAAAGAATGTCTTATGCTGCTTCTTTAAACTAAAAGTAGTGAAGGCTGCAGAGGAAACAAGCAACCTTTGAAGCAGCAAGAACCTTTGGAAGTGGATGAGAGCAATATTAGATTATTAGAAGATTATTAGAATATTAGAAGACACTGTTTAATTTGTGAAAATAAAATAAAAGTAAAACACAACAATAATGGCTTTTATTTTCATTTATGCTCTTCTGCAAGCTTTTGCTACGATAATGCATATATTACCATTATATAACATAGATTCTTTACATACCAGGTAATTAGCTTAATATTGTTTCCTACACAAATGCTTTGATAATGAACCTTTATCAGTGCATTGCATATTGATACTCTTTGTTATTAGCCCAAACAACACACCCATGGTATTTGAGGTCGGGCTTGTCGGCTTATATGCGAGTTTTTGCAAAATTCCTCATTTGGGGGCAGTTTTTTAAGGGTCGGCTTATACGCGAGATCGACTTATATGCGAGTATATATGGTATCAATTACAATACATCTATCTTTGTAGAAGAGCAGGGAAATAACTTTAAAGAAAGAATGCAAGAATGATTACACAAACAAGCTTGGTCCTAAGAAAGAGGAAGGGATGAGAAAGAATCTCAAGATAATCTTGTCTTTGATTCACTCATGAGAAGGCAGAAGGTAACTCTGTCAGGCTTTCAAGATTCTACTATTATACCCCATAAGAGAATTCCAGTCATTCTTGTGGTGCCTCTTTCCCGACCTAGGCTGGCCTAGCCTACTTCAAAGGACTATTAGTCTTCTAAAACTCCTGTTGCAATAGAGAACAAACCTGGCAAGGATTGAATGAAACCAGTAAATTAAAACTGAAAACAGAAACTACATTTAAAAAATGAACAGAACTGCTCTATATCACTGTAGTAGTAAAAGTTGAAACCTACTATAAAGCTGAACAAAGCCTTATGATTATATAGGAAAATCATATAACACAGGAGGTGTACTTTGTGAAGTGAATAGTTTTGAGCATTTTATTTTGCTAAAAAAATATATAGCTAACATCACCTTAGAAAGCCAAAGTAGTTAGAAGAAGGCCAAGACTAGGATTAGGAAAACCCAGATTCTGACTTTGGAACGTACATACCTAGCCTAATATACCTTCCAGCATTGTTACAAGGATGTAGGTCAACATAAAAAGTCACTGCTGTGTAGCAACACAATACACCTTCCTCCCTGATAAAAAATAGGAAAGAGACCAACTTACCTAGGATACTGTCTCATTCGCAAACAGTTCCAGGAACATAAGAAAGACGAAACAAATACGCAGCCTAGTGCATGTAGTGAAAGCGAGCCAATTAACGGTAGTTCTAAAAGAACTAATCAGCCCACAGAAGAGCCAGTCCCCAAGCGGTTATGTTAACAATTACTGAAAACCAGTTGCCTGGAGGTTGTCCACAAAAAATCATTTCAAAAGACAGGCTAACATGGAATGCAGCCCAAATTGTGCAACAGTAAAGAGGGTTTTGTTTGGCCTAAATAATCAATAGTAAAATCACTCTACAAAGTTAGGGGAAATGAAAAGAGGCAAATGACCGACTCATACCATGAACGAAGCAGACTGTCAAGCTGAAGAAAATATAAACTCTCCAGAGATACAAATACAATCCAGCCAATTTTCCCAACCGAGTCACTGAAAGCAACCAGCTGCTACAGCTTTTTCCTCCAACAAAGGATTATTTTTCCTCCACTGCAGCTATTATCCTGAAGAAATGAATCCTACCTCTGAGAGATTGCTAAATTTCTCCCAAATGATTTGTACATGCTGACTTTTTCCATTTCGCTTCTTTAATCAAATCATCACAAAACTAAAATTTCTCCAACAGGCTTCCACATCTAGAGACATTTTGCACACAGAGCCTGTTTCCATTTGCTTTTCTGAATATTGCTCAGTGGTTGGATTCAGAAACTTTTACCACTGGTTCAGTGGGCGTGGCTTAGTGGGCGCACTGCGTGCACATGTGGCAAGCACACACTTTGCGCAGGTGCAGAGGTGATCCAACTCACCTCCTGCAAGCCTGCCCTCTCCCGGTCGCTTCAGCAGCTGCTGCACAGCACTCGGTTGAGCCATGCAAAGCAGCTGCTCTTCAAAAGCAGGGAATAAAGGTGAGTCTGGGAGCCCAGTCAGGCAGGTGGGCGCAACAGCAGAGAACCAGTTCGGTTTTTGCTGCTCATTGCCACTACCGGTTCAGCAGAACCGGGCCAAACTGGTAGCATACCACCACTGATACTGCTGCCTATTCCCAGCCTTAGGCAGTCGCTCCTAGTGGTTTTGCCCCCTGGAAGGAAAGCCCTTCAGGTTCACTGCATGATACAGTTGCCTTTCTCACATGTTTCTTTCAAAACATACATTCTAATTATTAACAATTACTTAAGTCTGTAACCTAACAGAACACATAGTATTTTCAATTATTTAAACATGTAATTAAAAGTAACAGGAAGACAAGAAAATGAAATCTGTTCGGAGACCAAATGGTTTCTGAAAAGTATTGCAACCACGTAAACAGGCAAGGCGTGTCCCTAAGCAGCAATCTGGATTTATCTGAACTGTTCCTTTTTATTTAGGAGTCCAAACTTTGATAAGGAATCAGAAAAGCACACAAAATATTATCTCTTGTTTTTTGGAATTTAGTTACCAGCAGCACCAGAATATTCAGATCAGGGAGTTGAAATCATTAGCTTTCTATCTATATAGAACTGTTTTCTCCTTACAAGATCTTAAAATGTAACTGCAATGTTTCAAACCTTGAAGATTTTGAAAAGAAATCAAGACATTTTACACATACTGCAGCTACTTTTTGCTTTTGAACAGGAGAAAGGGACTAACCCTAAAACACAATTTTTAAGCAACTCTCATTTTAACTGTCAATTTACAGAACAGAAAATGTTTTCTTATAATTTATAGCATTCCTCAACAACAAAAGAACAAGAAAAGCAAATACTTGCTAGTGGCCAAAAACTACCTCCCAAAAGAATCCTTTCCCAAATATGGAAAGTTCAGGTTTTCTTTTCATGGATGATTAAGAATCATTTTGATAAAATTATTGAAGTAGAATTTCTGTGATACAGTTAGCATCTGAAGATGAAGCATTTGTTGGCAAAAATCTGCCAAACCCAAAATATTTACCTGAGCCTTCGTTTCCTTGATCGTGAAACTGATCGAGACCGAGACCGAGACTTTGAGAAAGACCGAGATCGAGACCGAGACCCAGATCTTGAACGAGAAGAACGGGACCCTGATTTTGATTTGTTTGTTTTTGACATCTCTGATAAATCCTTTCACTTTGATCTGTCAACAGAGAAAATTTAACTAACATCAATGGCTGTGTTTACTCAATAATTTCTGAAGGGAGAAAAGGACAACACTTAGGATCACATACGCTTTAAGAATTCTCTTAACAAAACTTCAAGCCTGTTACTTTTTTATGTCTAGCAACTAACTACATTTGTCAGTTCCCCAAGTCCTTACTGTAAACTGTAACAGAGAAACTGTAATCTGTTCTTTCCACCAGGGATTTATTTTGTAGCCAAAATAAACCATTCAAGGTTTCAAATGTTAGTTACACTGTCGTGACAGCTTGTAATGTCTCTGAAGCATTACAGTTTCTATAGGAAAATGGTTCTGTTATCAACTTGTATCGTACACAAACACACCGCAGCAACCCTGGACAGCAGAAAAAAGGAAAGATCATCCATACGACATCTTCCACTTGACCTGGCTAGGAAAGTTGGTTTCCTAGTTAAAACTATGGTTAACTCTGCCCGTATGTGGGGAAATTAAAGAGGTTTCATCATGTCCTCTGACTGCTAGTTGATAGTCATGGATGCTTTCTGGGTTTTCTCCTTCTGGAGAAAGAAGTTCCAGGAAAAAAACACATTTGAGTCAAGTTGGTGATGACAGAGGGCCACTAAGTTGGCCCACCTCCTTAATACTCTTCAACTCAAACTGTGACAGGATACTGGTTTCAAGTACCAATTCTTCGTTAAACTCCTAAATAATGAATTTACTTTCTGTAAACTTTCCTTTTTGGTACCTTCAAGTCAGTCTTGACTCCTGGCAACTGCCTGCAATTTTCTTGAGAAGATTTTAGAAATGGCTTGCATTGCAATCTCCTTTATAACACTGAGAGTGACTGGCCCAAGGTCACTCTGCTAACTTTGTACCTAAGGTGGAACTAGAATTCGGTCTTCTGATTTCTATCCCAGCGTCTTAAGCTGTATGCCAAATTGGGCCTCATGTATAACCCTCCGCAAGGTGCATGAGGGCTGCCTGGGCGGTCAAAGCAGCTACAATTGCCTCATTCTTCAACAGGGCCTCACTGCTCTGGCTCTGCCAGACGCAAGCGAGGGTTCCCCCTAGTGACCTCCGCTTACACCAGGACATGGACAATCTGGTAGCGGCTACGGAATTCTCGGCGGATACTACCTTGAATGTCGCCAAATTTGCTTCCAGGGCCATTGCCTCTTCGGTGGCGGCCCGTCAACTACTGTGGCTTCGCCATTGGCAGGCGGACATGAAGGATAAGTGGAAACCAGACTCTACTCCCTTCAAGGGTAGCAAGCTCTCATGGGGCAAAGGAGGCATTAACCCATTCCTCTCCTATTCCTTGAATTCTCTACTCAGCACACTGGAGCATTAAGAATTATTGCTACTGCTTACTAGGAAGTATTTCATCTTTTTAAAAGTGAAACTGTGTTATAACTGCACTGAGGATCCTAGTGAATTTTCAGATCGAATCAGTTTATTACAGCTATTAAGGCCAGATACAATAAATGATTCAACAGCAGAACTGTTACATATATCTACAGGTTGTTCTCAATTTATAACTACATTGGGACTGGAATCTCAATCATTGAACGAAGTGGCCATTAAGTGAGTTATCATGATACTTTCTTCTCTTGTGACAGCAATCCCAGCACCCCTAGCTGCCATAATTAAGTGAGAACCACAGGTTGTTAAGCAGAATCCCAGGTAAGGCGTGCATGTATGCATGCGTATGTGTGCGTGCGGGCGTGCATGTATGTGCTTTTTTGCTGGCTGCAGCATACTCCTGACTCATACTTAAGTGATTGTCCACTAGGAGTCCTAGATCCTTCTAGTTACTGCTCTTGAGTGATGTACTATTCTATACTTGTACATTTGGTTTTCTTGGCTAAGTGTAAAATCTTACTTTTCTTGTCACTGAATTGCATTTGTTGTTCAAGTCTGTCAAGATCCTTCTGAATCTTGAACCTTTCTTGTGAAGTGACCGAGAACGAGAACGCCTTTGCTTTCCCAGCTCAGCCATGGTACTACAGCCTACTGCTACTGAACAGAGTAGCCAAAAGGGCACAGGCAGAGTGCAGATAGGGGGTAGAAAGAATTTGTGCATCCCTGCAGTCTTAAGCACTGCTCAGCAATTTGGATGGTTGCAGTTTTGCACTGCATTGTCTTTCAACTCATACATGTATAAATTTTTATTGAAATTTGATACAGAAGATGAGTAAGTGAAAGAATGTATAAGAAAATGGACTTAAAGGTTGAGTGTAATATTCAAAGGGAACAATGGGAGAATATGTGGATGAAAGGACTGAAATTCACACTGTTATAATCCTAAAGAGAATTTTCATAAATGCTGTAATATTTGTTACTGAAAGTATATAAAGGTACTTTGCAGGTATGTCAGAAATGCGAACAAAAGGGAACTTTTTATCATTCTGGATGTGCGTGCAAAAAGGCTGAAAAAATTGGATTCAAATACATTAATTCAGAAACTCTTGAAGGCTAATATACAATTGAAACCAAATATAATCCTTCTAATTAACTTTTTCCAACAGTTGGAGAAAACTCATGGAACTTTGTTTTTATATATGATAACAGCAATGAGACTTCTATATGTTCTTGGAAAACTTACCTTGCCTTGAAATTAATTCTGCCTGAACAGAAATCAAGGATCACTTGGCACGTCTCCTTCCACTTGAAAGAGCAAACAGTTCTGCAAAATAAAGGTAACTGCTTATATTCCAACTGCACACACAGTATGTCTTATATTTTAAGGCATAATATAAAGGCAACATAGCTTGAAAGATGGTCTGAGGCACAAATCTATCTAGCTTGAACAGTGAGTTCACGTAAAAGCAATTTTTCATCTATGCCTCATTTGAGCACAGAATACTATCAGGAACTGGAATGGCATGTATAAAGCAGGGATTCCCAACCCCCGGTCCGTGGCCCAGTGCCAATCTGCAGCCCATTGGGAACTAGGCCATGGAAGTGGTGGGTGAGAAACTGCCCCCCCCAAGCCAGAAAAGTTGGGGACTGATGATATAGTCAACTGGCCTACATTGCAAGGTTCACATTGCAGTCTGGGAGGTGAATTATCCCACCCGCCTTGACAGAACAGAACAGGAACTAAAAATACTATACTGTAGGCTGTTTGCCTCATTCTCACTCCTGCATATAGGTAGTCCTCGACTTACAACCATAACTGAGCCCAGAATTACAGTTGTAGGTCAAACAAATTGTTAGGCCATCATCATGTGACCACAAACAAGTTGTCTACTTTTGCTGAAGTTGTTAAGCAAACTGCTGCTTTCCAGGAAAAAAGTGCTGTAAATCATAATCATGATGTAAATACAGGCTGGTTGCAAGTGACCAAAATGCTATGGGGGGAGGAGGGAGCCATTGGAACTTCAAATCTGGGTCATAAGTAGCCCTGGGGAGTTCTGTCACAACTCAGCGGTCGCTGAACAATTGGTAAGTGAAGGACTACCTATAGTTGAGAAGCTGAATTAAGTTCAACTTAGCAGCAGAATGATCCACTGATCTGCTGCTGCCCACGACTCTTCGACTGATCATCACTGTATTTGCACTTTTACGTTTGTCATACTCTAATGCAGTGGTCGTCAACTGGTGGTCTGCAAGAATATTTTGGTGGTCCGCAGAGAAATGTCACCCCCAAAGCAATTAATCCAGGCTGTGCGGGAACACAAGGCTGCGCCGTCCACATGGCCTGCCACCCGCTGGCCCCCACCTTTTGACCAAGCGCAAACCTTGAGTAGAGCCACACAAGCTGGAACTGGAAGACCAACGGCGGGGGAGGGAAATCCGCCCTGGGGTGGCTTGCTGACGTTGGTGGGAAAGTCAGTCCCCTATTCCAGAGCTTCAGGAGTCACAGGACCGGCCCATCGGTCATCCCGGGGCAGCTCCTCCACTCCATGGCAGGCCGGTACACCCGGGTGGAGGAGCAGCTGCTCTGGGATGACCAAGGGGCTGTGACTCTGGAATAAGAGACCAACTTTCCTACCAACGTCAGCAAGCTACCATCAGTCAAAATTCATATCAGTGGTCCGCGGGATTTGAAATTATGATTTTGGTGGTCCCTGAGGTCCAAAAGTTTGGTGACCCCTGCTCTAATGAACATGCAAGATGGACAGCACAAAAGCTTGCATTATAATGTATTAATTCATTAAATAGTACAGATTGAAATAGTTTTTATGATTAGAAAAGGCTCATCAGTGAGAAAATATGTGGGCAGTCTCTTGGTGTTTTCTCATATCTTAATGTTCCTCCCTACCTAATATTTACTGTAAACCCCTGGCTACTTCGCACCCATCAGCCTTCTCATCTATTCTCGAAAGAAATGCATCTGAAAAGCTCACCAAGATATAAAAGTAAGTCAAGCAAAGAAACTCTGGTCAAAATATATTTTATCTTGATCCCTAAAATAGTAGTTCAACACAAACTCAAAAGCGAAAAAGTACTTGAAGTAACATATTCAAGAGACATGTCAAACACATTCAATGTCAATCTTGAGATTCAAATTAATCCAGCTATATTATATATTGTCAACAGCAAACTTTACTTTTTGAATACCCAATGGGCAATTTTGTATTTTTATATTGCAAATTAGGCATACCATCTAAATTTTTCTATAATTATTTTAAACATTCATTATTGGTAATATCAATTATTACCTTATGACACAAATAATCAGTTTCATAGTGTGAAACTGCTTGTTTTTTACCAGATTGATCTAACCAGAGACAGAATTTCTAGAGCAAGTTTCGAATTTTGCCAATCGAAGCAATCTGCTTTGCCTTACAATTGCCACTGCTGCAAATCTATGTACAAAGTTAATTTTTATCTTGTTTTTACCCCTAATAGGAAACAAAACACTTTTTGTTCAGCACAGTCAAACCCAAAGGGCCTTGCCAACAAAATGGGCAAAAAGCCAACCACTCCTCCTCAGTGCAGTAACTACCTGGACTTTTGAAAACAAAAAGTCACCACCTGTTCCATCTAATCCTTAAGGAATATTTTAATTATCTCACATCTGAAAGGGACAGTTTATCTTCTCATCCTGTCAACAATGAGCTAAGATAACATGCAGCCTGCTTCACAACATGTGGTTGACAGTTATTCAATCAACTGATGACAGTGTTTTTTTACTGTATAAAAACCCAGACCTGTAAACCTTAAAATCACTGCTAATCAGGCATGAAGCAGAAGACAAGGTTTGCAGTGTTTTTAAAATCTTCCTAGAAAATATCATAGCTCATCAAAAAAAAAGGAGATTGGAATGAATTTTCAAACTATTCACAGTATTAATACAGATTAACAATTACTTAATATAGTTACAAGTTGTTGGCAAGGACAAACTTTTCCATGAGTAGATAAGTTACCATATATACTTGCATATAAGCCATTCTCGCATATCAGCCAACCCTTAAAAAACTGCCCAAAAATGAGGAATTTTGCAAAAACTCACATATAAGCCGACCCCCAAATACCATGGTGTTCAACCCCTGATAAAGGAAAATCTGGAGACCCATAAAAAAAATCATGGTAGATGGAGTAGATTACCGAACATTTCCCAAGAGTTGGGAACAGGTAAATTATAACTATTTTCGAGTAGATATCCCAGCACAGAAACACCCCTCCCCAATTAACTTTGATCTGTCAGGCCTATCCCGTTCCTGAGCAACACGGGTGGCGATCAACCGCCGAGCTCAACGCCCTGCGAAGATGGGGCCCAACCAAGGCTCACCGTCAAAAAGAAATTCTGGGAGGAACAGGGCTTTGGGCGCCGACTTACCCTGAACAGCAGAAGTGAAGCCAGAGGGAAAAGGCGGCGGGGCAAAAAGTTGCGGCTCATCTATCCATCCAGGGAGAAAAATGGGCCCCAACTTACGCACACGTTTTACTTGTAGGCGACGGGCTGCTTAGAGCCAGCTGACAGGGGATGCGAAGAGCAAGACTGTCATCCGCGGGAAGCCGCCTCGCTAAGTCGGGCACAATCCTCGAGGCATGGCCACCGAGAAGGGAGAAGGTGGGGATTTCCCTCCAAGGGTCATTGAACCCACCGGACTGAAATAACTGCTGCTGAAACCAGGGGATTCCAGGCCCTCCTCACCAACATATAATGCGGTGGTTATAAAAAAAAAATCAGATTTGTGCGTGTATAGCCGACCCGTACGTGACCCCAAATTTGAAAAAAAAAAAAAAGCGTTCTAAAGTCGGCTTATATGCGAGTATATACGATATCATTCCTGCAAATTCTTAGCATGAGATCCAAATGGATTTAGATCCATGAATTTATCCTTGGGTGAGGAGAAAGACAGCACCAATCTCTTGTACAAAAAGGAAAAACTGTTGCATAAAAATCTTTATACCCTTAGTCTGAAAAGCATTTAAAAGAAAAGTGGACTGCCCACAAACTTGAAAAAATACTTTGCTATTTCTCTTTTTAAGCTTTAAACTTTCAATATTCCTCAACTTTAGTTGTCCCTTACTTCCTTCATTGCCTTTCTGCCAGAAAAGTTTCTCCAACAGCCCAAATATTTCACAACCATCACTAAGAAAGGTGAAGCTGTAGCTGGGTGCTTCCCTCTTGCCCAATCCCTCTTTGCCTAAATATCACGGTTTGCATTCGGTTAAAGTTTCCTACTGCATTTTAATAATTGTATTTTAATAAAACTGCTGTAGTAGACAGCAAAAGAAAAGAATCTTCTTTTCCCAACAGCTGCCCTCAACTGTTTTAAGTTTGTATAAGTTACTTTATGATACAAATAGACAATGCTTTCAACATTCATCACTTCTATTTTTAAAGGTAATCTTTATTTCCTATTTTTAAGATGGAAAGCAAAATGGACCGTAACATATAAAATGGAATTATCAGGTCAACAACAAAAATTAATCCTCCTTCCTGTTACATCCTGTTACATGAAATGGTTAGCCATGATTTTAAAGCAGTCAATTTAAAACTTTATACTGATTTATAAATTAAAATGTTTAAGTCTACATAAAATTTAAAACAAAATTTATGTAGGTGCAAGCTGATAAAATTTATATTATAACCCTGTAATATTCAGACCAAAGTTTCCTTGGATTGGAATCAGGACTCTTGCAAATGCTGAAAATTATTCATTTTAAATCAAATTAAAAGCATAATTCTGCTTATGATTCAGAAGCTTCAGATAACACAGAGCAGTGCAGTAAGCTCAGATAACCCACACCTGTTCTACCTTCCAAATGGAAATATTTTTGCACAATGAATCAGGATAGTGAACTCTGCTAGCAGGACCATTTGCTGCAGCTATTTCCATTCAGATTATATAGTAGCTCTTTCTTTGATGCAATTAACACCATGCAGAAATACACTTTGCTCTGGAATAACAAATCTCCTACATTTTAACAGTTGTCAGCAAACCAGAAGGCATTGTTTCATATAAAAAACAGGTAGTCCTCGACCTACGACCACAATTGAGCTCCAAAGTTCCACTGTTAAGCAACAGAGTTGTTAAATGAGTTGTGCCCCATTTTACAACTTTTGTCATAGTTTTTAACCAAATCCATTAAGTGAATCATGAGGTCATTAAAGCAACTCTGGATTTCCCCCATTGACTTTCCTAGCTGGAAATCAACTGAGGTGGTTACAAATGGCAATCACATGACCGTGGGATGTTGCAACCATCATAAATACATCCCGGTTGCCAAGCACCCAAAGTTTGATCACATGACTGTGGGAATGCTGCACCAGTCGTAAGTGTGAAACCTGGTAATAAGTCACTCTTTTTAGTGCCATTCTAACTTTGAATAATCATTAAACAAATGACTATAAGCCAAGGATTGCTTGTAGAATCGAATGATTCAGAACATGATTCAGTTTTTTCTCAGACAGATAAGATTCCTTGGTTTTCTGAGCAACTCACAGAGCTTCAACTTGCGTCTCATAGTTATTTTATGGAATATAGCTGCCCATATCAGAATTCAGACATAATGAAAGCACAAACAATGTGAAATCTAATTCAGAAATGGAAACTGTTGACAGTTACTGAATAAAACTAATACAGAATTTATAGCTTCTTTAATTCCACAGTATTGCTAATGCTCCCCTTTCATGGGAAGTTTCTGCCTTCCTTTGACAGCCATTGCCCATTTACATGTAACATACTTGGAATACTTAGAATCTTGTCACTCATAAAACTCATTGGAGCCAATGAGGTATACTGAGCTATGACTCCCATCATGTCTAGTTAATCTATCATATGCCTGGCCTAGAGAAAATTTGTAGCCCACTAGCCCAAGAAGGCAGAAGGTTGAGGAGGCTGAGGGAAATTTACAAAAAGCAGAGAAAGTGTACCACTGAAATAATAATAATAATAATAATAATAATAATAATAATAATAATAATAATAATAATAATAATCGTCTTGTCTAATGAAACACCTAGGATGATTCAAAAGAGAGATCAAAAAGCATTTTTACAAAGTACCTAATTAGAATGGAGTTACTACTACAAGACATAATGATGGTTAGACTATATAACTTGAAAGGGGATCAAATCTTCCATTAATTTGTCACAAATAGCTGGGTATTGATTTCAAGATAGATATGTAGAGCTTCCAGTTCCATATAACTTGCTGTTGGTCTGGAAGTCATAGTTCGACCCACCGTGACCCCATGGACAACATTCCCCCAGGCCTTCCTGTCTTCTACCATCCCTCAGAGTCCATTTAAGCTCACGCCAACTGCTCCATCCAGCCATCTCATTCTCTGCCGTCCCCTCCTTCTTCTTTTGCCCTCAACCATTCCCAGCATTCAGCTCTTCTCCAGTGAGTCCTTCCTTCTCATTAGGTGGCCAAAGTCTTTGAGTTTCAACACCAGGATCTGGCCTTCTAAAGAGCAGTCAGGGTTGATCTCCTCTAGGACTGACTGCTTGGATCACCTTGCGATCCAAGGGACTCGCAGGAGTCTTCTCCAGCATCAGAGTTCAAAGGCCTCAGTTTTTTGGTGCTCAGCCTTCCTTATGGTTCAACTTTCACAGCCATACATTCATATAACTACTGAATATCAAACACTGAGGGCAGGACTATGCTCACATCTGTAGTTCCATCAAATAATAAAAGCAGCCAGAATGCAGAAAACAAAACAAAAAAACCCACCTGTTTTTACAGCTTTAGTCGCTACCAGTTATCACAGTGCCAAGTTAATCTAATAGACCATTTTGATATATTTTAGAGATAATACTGGCATAAACAGAACATTTAACCTTCAACTTCGAAAAATGTATCATACATGACAGCAAGAGGCAAAAGAATTTATAGCCCAGTACTGGAAATCGAACAAAATCTGAATTCAAGTTATGACAAAACAATTGTCTGACTGTTTTCCATGGTGATTTTTAAAAATAAATTATATAATTTGTAGTGGAACTTCATGTGACCTTGATTCTATCCCTTTGTGGATGAAACAGGACGGCATTGGGTTGGGCTGTGAGAAAATTTTGTGGGCCAGTGAAATCTCACCCTCAGAGCACCCCCACAAAGCAATTAATCCAGGCTCTACAGAAACACAAGGCTGTGCAGCCCACAGGGCCTGCAGGAACCTCCCCGCCCACTCGCTCCTTACCTGGTAAACTTGCTGTTAAATTGCTATTTTTCCTTTTTCCAACCATCATCTGTTCTGCTGTGCTGGGAGATTTAGATTAGCTCGGAAGTAGGAAATGGTTGGATTTCTTGCTTTCTAGCTAGTCTTTAGATCTTTGGCTCTGCTTTTTAAGCACAGAAAAACCTCCCTTAGGACTAAAGGTTTGCTTGCAAGCAAATTCAGTGCAGACTCAAGGCAAGCAAATTTGAGAGACTGAACTAGCCGATGGCAAGCAGATAGATCACTGAATGATTCTGTGAGCAACTCAATCTGCCTGTTTTGCCTGATTTTGGGTAAAAGTTGCTCTTTTTTTATAAAAAAATCAGTATTTACATACATGGTATGTTGTGTTAATTTTGTGAGTTTGTCTGCTAGCAAATTTTATGTGAAAGACTGAGCTAGCCAATGGCAGATAGATCTGAATTAATCTGTGATTCTGTGAGCAACTCAATCTGCCTGCTTTGCCTGATTTTGGATAAAAGTTGCTCTTTTATAAAAAATCAATATTTATATAAATATTTATAATATTTACATACAAGCCATGCCCATCCAGTCACATGACCACCAAGCCAAACCCACAAATTAGGCCATGCCCACAGAACCGGTTAGTGGTCCCTGGGAATCTAAAATTATGAGTTTGGTGGTCCCTGAGGTCCAAAAGGTTGGTGACCCCTGCACTAGGACACCTAGATACATCCCTCTCAGTTACTAAAGTTGAGCCAGGTATCTCCAATTCTATGCTTGTGTATTTGGTTTTTCTTACACCACTTTTCACAATGCTGAACTGCATTTTGTTGGATAGAGCCCAGTGTTCAAGTCTGTCTTATATTGAATCTTACCTTGTAAAGTGTTAGCTATTCCCCCATCCTCAGCTTGGTGCCACCTGCAAATTCAATGAGTTCCCCTTCTATCTTTCATCTGAATTGTTTGATGATGTTGAAGAGTCCTGGACCTAAGACAGAATCTCGAGATACCCACTGCATCCATTTAGATGTAGTGCCATGAGGACATGTTGTATGTGATTAGTTAACCACTTATGAATCCATCTGATAGTGATTCTGTTTACCCTACATTTTTCTATCTTACCAAGTAGGCTTTATGATCTACTTTGTCAAATGCTTTACTGGATTCTAAATAAACTGTGTCCACTGTATTTTCCTGATCCACCAGCTTTGTCAAAGAATGTCATAAGGTCTGCATGATTTGTTTTTGACAAACCCATGTTGACTTATATTAACAGCTTTGCTTGTTCACATTTTATCTTTTCCAGGATCTTCCCAGATATTGATGTCAGGCTGATTGATCTATAGTTTCCTGGATCCATTTTTTCCCCATTTTGAAGATTGGAACCACAACTCTAAACATTCATTTCTCTGGTAGTTAATTGTTCCTTATTGTGTTCAGTTTGGTTGCAGTCTTTTTGCTTTAGTTGGAGTTTCTCACTTTGCTGTCATAGTGGCTAGATTTCCCTTCGACCCTATACCTTTTCCTCAAATAATTTAATTAGCTTATACTTGGTTGAGATATAATTTGGTTCTTCTATGCATTTGATCTAATGTAAGGAGCAACAGTGTTTTTGCCTTACGGATGAAACCTGTTAAATGTTGCCCTTCAAGACAGAAACCTGGAGATTTGAGGTCTGCTATCAAGTATAATGCAGTTAAAAATGACATGTTGCTCTGCCTTGAATGGGTTTTAAACATCCTTTTTAATGTCAGAATTTATGAATTCAATCTTTATATATTTGGAAACATGTGTAAAAAATCTATGTAGTAAATAGTGTTTCAGTTATTTTACTTTAATTATTTATAAACAGTACCCAATTGCTGGACCATTTAGCCTAGGATCAGCCATACCATTGGGCTACAAAGAATTACTCTCCTTCCCTAGCCTTTCATTATTTATTCATTCATTAAGAGCTGTAGTGGTGCAGTGGTTAGAATGTAATATTGCAGGTTAATTCTGCCAGAGGTTCAATCCTGAGCAGTTCAGTCAGGCTTCCATCCTTCAGAGGTGGGTAAAATGAGGACCCAAATTGTTAGGGGCAATATGTTGACCCTGTAAACTTCTTGGAGAAAGCTGTAAAGCATTGTGAAGTGGTATATAAGTGTAAGTGCTATTGCTATATTTTTTAAGAAAAATTGCTAAAATACCACTTTTAGGAGTAAGCTATGGAAAGAAATGCACATTTTAAAAAATTCACTTGTGCTGCTTATCGGCTAAATATTGTGTTAGGCTCTAAACAGTACAAATGTAAAAATGTACATAAAATAATCCAGAAAAAATATATAAAAACAAAATTAAAACCATCATACCTGTAAACTGTCTGGCAAATAACTGAAAAATGACAAAATACCCCTTTTGGGCTCAGGTAACACTTAAACCGTTCAGATAGCACAGCACTACTAGATATTAGAAGTCTGCTGGAGCCTTTTCTATTTTTTATTACAAACGCTGAATTAATTTCCTGAAATCATGGCTGTATACAGCAGGACCATTCGCCATACCAAAGTCATGCAACTTACACCGGCCAAGGGCTCCGAGCACTGCAGCGGGCAAAAGGGCCCACAGCCAACCAGGCGCCCTTGGACCGGGCCAGCAGAGGCCAGGATCAGGGCCGATACCCCATTACCCCCCCCCCCAATTNCCCCCCCCCCCAAATTTCTCCGGGCGCCGCTGCTCAGCCCCGCGGCTTCTTTGTGTCGAGACCGAGGAGACCCACGGTGGCCATTTTGAAAGGGAGCCATGCCACGCCGGCCGATTCCCCGGAAGGCCGCGGGGGCCTCGGGCCTGCCTGCCAACCCCGTTCCCGGGCAGATTTCCAAACGTGCAAAACGCGTCTCCCACCGGCACCCCGAGGAGCTTCCGCCGGGTCCCATTTCCCGGCAGAAGCTCCTCGCCCTCATTAAAGCACCGGGAAAGGAACAAGCGCCATAAAATCGCCACTCTCCAACAGCCCCCCCTCCCCTCAGCAACAGACGGGCCGGGCTCACCAGACGCGCGGCCGGCCCTTCCTCGCCCGGGCAGGACTCCCGAAAGGCGGCCGGCAGGCATCATTCCGGGGCAGTTGCGTCCGCTCGGCGTGGAGGCCCCGCGGGAATGTCGAGCTCGGAGCCGCGTTACGAGGCTAGGATGCCCGGAGAGACCAGCACAAGGAAGGCCGCGTCGGCTGGAGCCACCGCCCGCCCCGCTGCCAGCCGAGCTTTAGCTGACGCCCTCCGAACAGACGCGGGAGAGCCTCGGCTCGGGCCGCGCGCGAAGCGGGGAAACGTTGCACTCGCGCTGCCGGGCTCTTTCCTCACCTGCCCGCCCGCCCGAGACGCTCCCACCCACCGGCCGGGCCCAGCGAGGCCGCGCCACAGCCCGAGCGCGGGAGGGGAGAGGCGCCAGGCCGACGGAAGGCCTGCGCTGGCGGGGGGGAGGGGAAATACGCGAGCTGCCGGGGCGCCCCTCCCCCACGCGCCGGGCCTTCCCTGACCCCTCCAGCTGCGCTGCGCAAGGCCGCGTCGAATCCTGCTCCGTGTGCCCTTCGGTAAGTCCAGATTAGGGGCATGAGGAAGAGGGGACGCCGCGGTCTCTCACTCACCGTCGAGGCGCGGCCCGCTCTCGCCTGCCTTTCGTCGCCTCACGATCCACCTCCGCAGCTGCAGTAGGCCCGGACGCTCTGCGCGCGCATGAGGACGAAAACGCAAGCTTGTAATTACGTCCGATGGGAGGTGTAGTTCTTCTTCAGCCAGAATCCGCGTGGGTTTCGCGAACGTCTTCCTCGAGAGCACTACATCTCCCAGGGTACCCGCGTCTAAATATTGGCCCGCCCTCTGCTTCTGAGGCTCTCGCCCAATACTCGCCAAGCTCCGCTCCTTACGCTTTTTTCTGTCTCGGCCCTTCTTTGGCGTGACGGAATATCGAGTCTTTCTGCTTCCCTCCCTGCGTAGGCGAAGAGGGAGAATCCCTGGATTAAGAACTACAACTCCCAGTCGTCCATGTGGAACCCCTCGAGGGAGAATGCGCGCGCGCGCGCGCCAACACGGCTTTTTCCTGGGGCTGCGGCCGTCGCTGTTGTTTGTGGCGCCCGAGCTCGGCCGGTTCTGCCCCTCGGCCTTTAAATAAGAAGCGTTAGAAGGAGAGACCCAACCGGGGAATTTCCTGGCCACGAGAACAATGAATCCGTGGAATTGCTTGCATGCAAACGTTGTGGATTCTGAATACGGGAGAGGCCGAAGGGAAATAACCACAACCGCTTTTTTGAACCCTGCAAGGCTGAACGGCCGCCGCTTCTCTGAAAGGGTCCAGGAGGGACTCCTGGCCAAGCAGGGGGCTTGACTAGAAGACCTCCAAGGCCCTCCCAACTCTGTTCTTCTCAGTTCCCCAACACCCACAAAGACGTCTGCCGGCTCCCGCTGGCCAAGGAAAAACGCTGTGCTTGTAGACCGAGCTTCCCTTCAACTGCGGAACAAATTTTGGAAAAGCTATAGGAAGTTAGCCCCCATCCCTCTCCTAGGAAAATGAAACATTTTAGGATATACTAAAAAGGCAGAATATTTCCCTAAAAAGAAAAGTAGAAACTGAGAGGCAGAAACCTTTGCTAATGGGCGTTACTCTGGCCTAGGCCAGTCTATTTCACATGAGAAAGATCTCCCTCCAGGTCGAGCTATAATGGGAACTGCCCAAAGCCCTTTCATCACCTCATCATCCAGCAAGGCTCAGCCTGGGACTCAGGACAGCCTCCAGAGTTGCCCCTGCATGGCCCCATGAGAGTCTGACAACCGATCAGGATACAAGCTCAAATTCAAATCCCAACAGAAGGCATAAATCCAAAGGATTCTCAGCATCTCACCCCTTCTTTCTTCACCCAAGGCATGTGATCCTGTCCACCATTAAACCATCTTTCCAAGCAGTCACCGTGTTTCCAGGGTCTTTCTTCCCCACTTGGAACTGAACCCAGAAGGATATTTCTTCCAGCAAAGCAAGATCGGAAAAAAGGGCCAGAGGATTGATATCATAGAAACAAGGCATTCCAATCAACTCGCAGGGCAAAGCTTATACAAAGGGGCTGCCTTGAGCATTCGGAAGCTTCAGCTGGTGCAGAGTGCGATGATGGAAAGTGGTCTTGGGGGTCCCTAAGGTGGCCCATATTTCCCACTGCTCCCTAACTGCTGGTCTGCTTTTGAGTGCAGTTTAAGGTGTAGGTGTATTACCCTTAAATCCCTGGGTGACATGGGTCCAGGTTGCTTGAGGAACTGTCTCCCCCAATGGGACCGGCTTGCTCCACCTGGACCAGCAAAGGGTACATGCCGTGGGCCCTTTCACTCAAGGAATTCCAGCTGGTGGCATCCCGGAGAAAGGCCTCTGCCTTGGCTCCTGCCCTTTGGAAAATCTCTCTCCCCCCCCCCCCCCC
>BHFT01069876.1:0-29848 GCA_004320025.1 Laticauda laticaudata
GAGGCAGCGAGTACAGAACGGATACATCGCGTTAATCAACGGATGGCAAGCTTTTTTGTCCGTTTTACATCCTCTTTGCATCCGCTGGTGCAGTGTGACAGGGGCTTTAAATCGGCGACTTCCCCCCACCCCTTTTTGTGTTTTATATAAATGTTATTTGTCCTTTCTGCCTTGGGATTAGTGGTAAAAACACTTCATTTTCAAAAAGGAAGTAAAACAGCTTCAGTATATTCTAATTAGGTGTCTTGACCATATACAGAATTAAACATCTAGATTAGTTACTTCTTCGAAGAAGAAATATATTTTGCAAGATAATTATATTAGGCCAAGGCTGACAAATATGATTTTAAAAGACAAATCAGATTACAAAACAGAATACTTATTGGAAGGGCAAAATTGATCCAGGAAGCAATTAATTTGATATATGTGTGTGTGTGTGTTTATGTGTGTAGTCTTCATTTAAAATTAAGAAATACCAAAAAAGTTACTTTAAACCTGCAACCAATTTGACTAAATTGCTGTCTTTACAATGTAGTTTGTTAGTACTCAGGCTACAAAATAAAGTGGAACATCCTTATAACTAAATGAACTGAAGAGCATAGAGGCAAGTTTCTTCCCTTCATCAAAAAATCCGCAAGACAGCCAGTTTACTTGAAAATCAGTCAAAAAGATAAAAAGTCTCGGAATACTGAGGCTGACCTGATATTTGTACTCATATTCTTCTTTTAAATCTTGCTTGCACTATTAGCTTTGAATAAAGTATCCATTATCCATATATGATGCCCATATGCCTAGCACTTTGGAATAGTAAACAGAATGTCAACCCTTTTCACTTACATTAGCAATCATCTGTGAAATTTAACTACTGCTTTGTAAAAATCAACTAGCCTTTTATTTAACAATGTTTTAGAAACTATCAATTCTAAACTTGAAATCAGTGTGATTGCTCAATAAATAATCTGGATAATTTAACTGTATTTTAATAAGTCTTTATTAAGTCTTCAATGAGAAGTTTCATTTATAAAAAAAAATAGTACATTGAAAGCACTGATATACAGAGATTTGTACTTTTCTAAATCTTTTTTTTATTGTACAAATAATAAAGTGTCCCATCATTGCTCATGAAAAAAATGCTGACTTCTGGTGAGACATAGTATCAAGAGGATCCATAATTCCTTCTAGGTCTAATGCAGGGAATTGCACTTGTGTTTCAAACCATCTGGCTACGGTGAGGAGCTGCAGCTCATGAAAAGCACGGCCAATAAATTGCAATCCAATCGGCAAGCCCTTTCCTGAGAGGGCTGAAGGAACACTTACAGCTGGCAACCCTGAAAGTCAAACAAACATTTCTTTCTTTGCATTGTCTGATAAGGAACACACAGTACAACAGAAAAACTGAAGCAAAAGTATCTCTCTCTCTTAAAGGCAAATATTTAATTTAGTTTTGTAGCTTTTCAAGCTGTATTTAATTAAGATTAAAAAAACCCAACCTTCATTTCTTCTAAAAACATCTTTTATAAGCATTGATAATTACTTATTATTACATAATATCTAAACTAATATTGAATATCTCTAGTGTCTTGGAATAAATATGGATGGTTGATGCAAATTGTCCTTTATTGGGACAAGAGCAAGGTTTCATCATTCTGAGGTTCAAATATTCTTCCTAACTTTTCATCATTATAGCTTCAGATTAAAGTTCCAAATATACTGAATTTAATTTCTCACTCATTATGCACTCACTGCTGCTTTGATAAACTAATATGAAAAATCACTTGGACATGTTTTAGGTTTTTTCATTTGGGTTTCATCCCAACAAATTATCCCTTTCCTAAATGGGTAAATTCAGCAACCACATATTTATTTGCTCATTCTTGTTAATTTAGAAAATTGCTACAAACATACTCAAAGACACAATTGATCAAGCTTTGGCAGAGTACTGCTGTAACCAAACTTCAGGAGTTGTTCTTGTTACAATTACATATACCTTCAAAACTCCTCATGACATAAACATCACTACATATTTCCTCCTTCTTGTTTTGGATTTTTTTTTTCTGATAAAGATTATCTGAAAAAAATCAAATGTAATTTTGCAAATTTTCAGTTGACCTATCATAGGGATTTACTCAAATTTGGACAGAGTGTGGATTAACAATATTTTGAATAGCTACAAGTAGAAGATTGGAAGTCTGACTTAGTGCCTGGTTTTTGTCGTATTTAACGTTTTAATGTGTTTAGTTTTTTCAGTCTAAATATGTTTTTTTTTGTTCTTTTAACTTTTCATTGGGAAATGCCCAGAACTGGCTAGAAAATGGGTGACTACACAGATATTTTAAGTAAATAAATAAAAATAAATATTGTATTGTCACTTAGTGTTATGATGGGAAACTCTACAGTGAATATGTTTTGTAAGGGACCAGATTTTCCTGAAGGTTGGAAGCTTTTACCTATTGATTGAAACAATTGCTGCCTGGTTTTAATTCACAAAACAAAGAGTGTCTACAATAAAAACTTCCACTTTTTTTTACCGGCCATGTTGGCAGCCTGAGTGAAGAGATCATCCTGTGTGCTGCGAGTCCTATTGTCTTCCTTGATGAATTCTTGATACAACATAGCCTGATTCAAGGTAGTTGGGGTGAGTAGTATATCCACACCAGAATGGAAGAGTTTTGCAAAATCAGTGGCGATGAGTCTTCTTACTTTCTGAGCTTTGATGAAATAATTCTCATAATTTCTAAAGGGGAAGGGAGGAAGCCCCGTAAGAAACCCAAAATGTACAGTGAACCATTATTTTAGTTTTCCAGCTGGCTAGGCAATTGGTGGACGGCTATACTTTGAAGCAGGGCACTGGTATTTCTAAAGCTATTACAAAAACAAAATCATGGGCCAACACTTCGTGATACTGGCCTCAACCTGTCAATAGGACAGCATCAGTTTTAACACAGTCTGAAAAGTGAAGTTTATTGCTAAAGATAGACATAAAATGTTGTATGTAACAAGCATTTGTTATAATTCAACAATGCATCAATTGCAGAGGTAAGTAACATTTTACTACTACTTGATATATAGATCTGAACTTTAACACGTGTCTTTCAGCGATAACTACCACGTATTCTGTATCTTTCCAGATATCTAACAGTCTTTTCCTCCTTGAACCTTCTCCATAGTAGTGGACCCTAGATACTTTCATATTGCAGTTTCCCAAGCTAACTATTCTAATGATTGTGATACCCCCAGATATTTGACTCTTGAACTTATTATCAGGCCATCTCTACACACCTAGCATCAACCATCTATGCCACTGAGCTTTCAGCTTCAGCAATGATCACTACTGCTTCTGCTTACTAATGATGCTGAAAGTTTATTTTTATACGCCCTATCTTTAACCACCCATCTCTCTCAGAGTTTCAGTTTATTAACAACTGGGGTGCTTCAAATTCTTTATTAAAAGAATGGGTGAACTTTGGGGATTAGGAGCTATACGTGCCCCTGATTTAAAGATATAAAATAACTTTTTGAATATAAACTTTAACACCACTGGAAGTTTCCTTTTATTCAGTCATCTTAATGGGGCTGCAATGGGAGGATAGTAAGCAAGTCTTTGCACGTATTGGGAGTTCCCTTAACAAATAAAATAAATTCTTGACCTACTGGATTATGCATAATTTTAAGATACAGGTAGTCCTTGATTTACAATCTTTTGTTTAGTGACCATTCAAAATTACAGTGGCAGTGACAAAAGTGACATATCATTGTTTTTCACACTTATGACCATTGCAGCATTGCCATGGTTATGTAATTAAAATTTTGACAAGATGAAAAAATCTTGTACCCATGTGTGGTTTAATTGAACAACAAGTACCCATGTGTGGTTTAACTGAACAACAAGTAAAACATTTTGTAACACTGAGCTTTAAAATGTGTGAAACGTACTGTTTTAGCAAGAAGTAGTTCCCTGATAGAATTCTTCCCCTTACAACATCATTAAAACCTTCTCGGCGTGTGGCTGCAATCAAAGCTTCTGTGGACTGCTCAGCACTGCTGCGATGCCCTAAAAGGAGAAGAAGCAATCAGCAGTTGACAAATATACCCCCCAAACATCCAAAGCTGATTAAATTACACCAGGGGTGTCAAACTGGTGGCCTGTGGGTCAGATGCGTCACATACAGGCCATGCCCACCCCAGCTCCACAAAGGGAAAAACTGTCACGATATGTCACATGACATCAATGAGATGTGATAAGTTTAACACCCGTGAACTACACAATCCCATTCAGCATAAAAAGCTATCAAACTGACTTATTGTTGCTCGACCCGTTACATTCCATTTATACACCAGCTCAAATGGGGTGGGCTTCAAAAATTTTAGCAGTGGGTTCTCTGCCCAGTTTCTGGGTGGGTGTGGCCATGGTGGGTGTAATCTAGTTAGCCTCTTGCACCATGGGGGCAGGGTGTTTTTCCCCTCCCCAGGTTCCAGAGGTTTTCCTCGAGCCTCTGGGAGGGGGAAAATGGACTCCCCAGGCTCCGGAGGCTGTCTGGAAGCCGGAAACAGGTCCATTACCTACCTTCTCGAACTTCCGTGAGGCCCATTTTTTGCCCTCCCTGAGCCTCTGAGCACACCCTACACTAACCTGCATCCAAAACTGGCTGCGTGGGGACTCCTGGGAGTGAAGGGGTGGGTGGGGCCAGCCAGGAATGGGATTTGGGGGTTCTCCAAACTGCAAAGAATCTTAGCTAGGGGCTCTCCCGAACCCATGCAAACCTCCAGCAGACCACCCGAGCCCAAAAGCTAAACATTTTACATGGGTTTTAACAGTTGACACCTGAATCTAGCAGTTAGAAGGACTGAGCTGAACCTTCTTCACCAAATATTTCTTGCACAAAAAGGATGGTACAAAGAGATGGAAATCCTCCCCAAAGATGACTAAATGTGACCTTTTTATGTCTCTTTTTCCTGATTCTTGTTAAAGAAGGAAAATGAGAGAGAGAGAGCTAAAATTAATTGCAATTCCCATTAATACCTTACATAGAATACTAGGGTTAATACAGTATATTGAAACAAGGCAAGATTTACATGCCAACATTAAACCAAGATTTGAAAACAAGGCTTGCCTGGAAGTTTGGTTCCTACTTTATTTTTCCACAAAGATAAAAAATACATGAAATAAATGACCAAGAAATAGGCTTCATCGTACCTTCATTTAATCCAGATGTAATAATCCAATTAAAATTTCTATATCCCTATTCAATAGTGCAAATTATGAAAACTTCTCAAATAATTCTATGCAGGGTAGAAAAGAGCTGTACGCATACTGGGGCTCCATATTTTATCATATTACAGTCACTGTGGATTTGGTAAACATTAAGCGGGCAAGGTCCTAGTTCCTTCCCTTCAATACTGCCATCTCATGGAGAAGCGAGGAAATATGCCTTTTCTGTGGCAGCCCCTGCCCAATGGAGCACTCTGCCCCGAGGTTCATAGCCTCTATCCTCCCAGCCTTCCATAAGACCTGGCTTTTCCCCCAAGCACTGGGATAAGATAGGATAATTTCACATTAGAAGTTGACTTGGCATCAGGTTTTTGTTGTTTTTAATGGTAAAATATGTTTAATTTTATAGTTCAATATGGTTTTGTATGTTGTTTTAACTTGTGATTGCAAGCCACCCAGAGATGGTTATAATGTTTCAGATAAATAGCAATAGCACTTAGACTTATATACTGCTTCATAGTGCTTTACAGCCCTCTCTAAGTGGTTTATAGAGTCAGCGTATTGCTCCAACCAATTTGGGTCCTCATTTTACCCACTTCGGAAGGATGGAAGGCTGACTCAACCTTGAGCCGGTGAGAATGGAACTGTTGAACTATTGGCAGCCAGCAGTCAGTAGAAGTAACCTGCAGTATTGCATTCTAACCACTGTGCCTCATAAATAAATTTAGAATGAAGTACTTCCAAAATTAACCTAGCATAAGGCATTAAGCAAACAATGGCTCTGTAACATCAGTTGTGCAATGCAGTGTTTTATACACTGAAATAAATATTTTGAATTCAAGCAATATGTCCAAGCTTTGTCGTTCTTCTCTTCAATCAAATGCGGGGCACAAAAATTTAATGGTCAAGATGTTGAATGGACAATATTGGTGCTCAGAGAACTTAATAAGCACAAGGGAAAATGTTATCAAGCAGGAATGATTCAGAATTGCACAGTTTCAGTAACACTGTATTTATTTTTCAGTTAGATTTGAGTACAGGACACAGTTGAGTTTAAGACTGTATTTTTGTTGTAATCAAATCATTCCTCAAAGGACAAACCTGAGACAATATTTCTAAAATATTTCCAAAATATAATAGTTATTTCCACCATTCATCAAGCCGCAACTCAATTCAAGGAGACTTTTCTTATAAAAAAGCTATGGCACAGACTCGGTCACCTATAATTAAACAATTATTCCATTACTGGTTCAGAGTTGGCTCACTCTTTATAAGTTGCTTGTTATGCTGGAACATATTAGTGGATCCTCATGTATTTAATTATCCTCATTCTATGAGATATGATTCATAGACAGGTGTACATAAAAAGCTCATTTTTTTTTCATGCAGGTTGATGAATTTTAAAATGTTTGGCTTTGACTTTGAATGCAAAATCTTCTACTCCAAAAGTGCTTTTTCAGGAGGTAACTGGATTTTCTTGTTTTTTCTTTTGAAGACTTCTTCAAAATCTTCTATTGTTGCAGTTTTCTACAGTTAGCAGGGCCTAACTAGATTATCCATCCAGGTCTAAATATTTTCTACATCTATATCTAAGTGAGATACTCTAAGAAAGGTTGATGTAGAACATTTCTTCTCTAATCCTATTGTATCCTGGTACTGGTTTTCTCTAATTTCTGAGGCCATTATTTCTGATTATGTTTTTCACTGCTAGGTCCCAAATTATCAACAAATCCACAATCAGAATTAGAATTATTTTTATACCAGGGTCACTCAAAACAAAAAGATTGCTATATAACTTCTTGGAATGTCTCAGAACATTACTCATATTCATAAAACATTAAATCCATTATTCCTGTTGTTATCTTATACTTTAGTATAAGATTAGAGAGATATGCCAGATATCAGATTCCTCCTGCTAAAATGTTTTACTTCCTGTATCATCAACCAACAATATATTTTTATTCATTGACTCTGACTAATACTCAATCCTACATGGCATAGTTTGCCCTTGCCTTCTTTGTAGGGTTAAAGGGAGAGTGGCTGGTCCAAGGTCACTCAACTAGTAGGCCAGAGGAAGACTGGAACTTGGATTTCTACATATAGTCCTTTAATTACAAGACAAAACTGGCTCTCTCTCACATACCCATACTAAGCCATGATATAACTGATTTGACTTCGCTTTACCTGGTTGTGTGTAACTGGCTTTTTTTTTTTACAAATAACAGTGTAGGCTTTACACATTGTGTGAATGCAACTCTTGTCACACTGCTGTAGCTGGCAAGCTTCCTTAGGTTTAGGCAGATGGACAAGTTATTATAAGAATGAAGGCTACTTAGAAGTCTTATTTTATGGGGCCCCTTATGAATTACCAAATGAATTGTCAATTAAAGAACCAACATTCTGAATAATATATTATCTTTTGTTATTAAGATTTTGACCACATAGAGTTTGGTTGCAAATACACTAAATGTGAATATTTAAGAGACTTAATATTCAGCAGTGAGAAGGCTTACCATACTCCAGACCATCAAATCGAGCCATATTAGAAGCTACCTCTGCTGCACATAACACATGGTAACAGACAATGGAATAGGAAGTATGGGGCAGGCTCACTTCCATCACTTTAGCCCCAGCCCTCTCAAAGAGGTCAGCTGCCTTGGACCACACGGCTAGAGTCTCATCAGATAATCCTGCAGTATGGTATTCCTGGGAAAGGGAGGGAGGGAGGGAGGGAGGGAGGGAGGGAGGGAGAAGAGGAGAAAAGCAGAATGTTATAAACCAGGGGTGCCAACCTTTTGGACCTCAGGACCCACTAACTGGTTCTGTCGGCATGGCCTAATTTGTAGTAGTGCCTTGGTGGTCAGGTGACTGGCTGGGCATGGCTTTGTATATAAATATTATAAATATTTACATAAATATTGAATTTTTTTCATAAAAAATAGAGCAACTTTTACCAAAATCAGGCAAAGAAGGCAGGCAGATTGAGTTGCTCACAGAATCACAGATTCATTCAAAGATCTATCTATATGCCATTGGCTAGCTCAGTCTGTCACATAAAAATTTCTTGCAAACAAACTCACAAAATTAAACTCACAAGACACCATGTATGTAAATAATTTATTTTTTTCATAAAAAAAGAAGCAACTTTCCCCCAGATCAGCAAAGCAGACAGAATTGAAGTTGCTCACAGATCACAGATTCATTCAGTGATCTATCTGCCATTGGCAGCTCAGTCTTGTCACATAAAATTTGCTTGCCATGAGTGTGCACTGAATAACAGAACCTTCAGTCCGAAGGGGAGTTCGGCTTATGCTAAAAGCAGATCTAAAGATGAGCTAGAAATAAGAAACCCAACAATTTCCTGCTTTCTAGCTCATCTTAAATCTCCCATGCCCACAGCAAACACTGTTGGTTGGGGAAAAAAAAAAAAGGAAAAATAGCAATTTCGCAGGCAAATTTGCTGTGTAAGGAGTGAGTGGGTGGGGACGGTTCCTGTGGGCCATGTGGGTGGTGCAGCCTTGTGTTTCTGTGCAGCCTGGATTAATTGCTTTGGGGAGGTGCTCTGGTGGTGAGGTTTCTCTGCAGTCCACCAAAATTTTCTGATGGACCACCAGTGGGTTGTGGCCCACCGGTTGGTGACCACTGTTATAAACAACCAGCCACATTTCATTGGGTTCATCTGATCTGAAAATGTCAAAAATACTCAAGTGAATTGTGGGATGACAATGAAAGGTCCTGTGTTTGAAAGTGAAATTTCTCTCCGGATTATATCCTATTTCTAATTCTGTACAGGTAGTCCTCAACTTACGACCACAATTGGACCCAAAATTTGTGTTGTTAAGTGAAACATTTGCTAAGTGAGTTTTGCCCTATTTTACTACCTTTCTTACCACTGTTGTTAAGTGGATCACTGCAGTGGATAAATTAGTAACATGATTGTGAAGTGAAACTGGCTTCCCCATTTACTTTGCTTGTCAGAAGGTCACAAAAGGGATTCACATGACCACGGGACACATAGCAACAGTCAGAAGTATGAACCAGTTGCCCAACCATTTTGTTCTCATGATCATGGGGCTACTACAAAAGTCATAAGTGTGAAAAACAGTCATAAGTCACCTTTTCAGTGCCATGGTAATTTTGAATGGTCACTAAATGAACTGTTGTAAATTGAGGATTACCTGTGTTAGGAATAGTCTCTATACAGGGCAGCCAAGATGGCTGTGAATCTGATATTAAACTGCAGCCCATCTCAGAGTCAACTTACATTTTTGGAAAATCCTGGGATAACAAGGGCTTTTGCTCAGGGAACAAGAATGATATTAACTAATATTAAGTAATAACAATCATTAAGTATGAAATGAATAACAATGCTAAGAACTTGTTCCAAAATTTTTTATAAATCCTAAAATAGGCTTAAGAAGCTTTAAAGAGCATATATCTTCTAAACGGTGGCTTTACTCAGTTACTGATGCCCTGCTCACCACTAGGATGCATTACTACAATGAGCTCTACATGGAGCTGTCCCTGAACAGTACAGAATGCTATTCCCCTTGAGATGAGTGCCATGTACAATGATAGTCATCTCTTCCGTTTTCCTGAATTATTTTTTCTGCTTTCACTTAATATTTTATGTGTTAGTTGTTTTTATGTATTATATGTAGTCCAGAATCACATTTGTATACATTTGTTAAATAAACAAAGATATGCTATGATATAGAAACAATAGAAATTTACAAAGGTTTAATATTGTTCTTCTGTTACATAATTATTAAATCTAGCACCATCTTATTTTTTTTGTAACAAATAATTCTAAAGAACATTAATGTGCAGAAATGCCAATAGCAAATGGATGGTACACATAATAAGCTACCATTTCAGCCATGTTCTTTATTAAATAAAGGTTTTTAACATGCTCCAATGACATGTTCACATGCTTTTTTTTCTGTAACAGTACAGTGAATTCTTTTTAATACCCTCCATTAATCTGGACACTCTCCAGGTATATGGATTCCAGTTCCCATAAATCTCAAGAATGATTCTTGACTCTTGATGAATATATCTTTTCTTTTATGTATACTGAGTGTATTTGCACCAAGACAAATTCCTTGTGTGTCCAACCACACTTGGCCAATAAATAATTCTATCTATTCTATTATTCTATGGCCATGTGGCTAGGAATCATGGTGGTGAAATTCTCGATATCTGGAGAGTGCCCTTGGAGAAATTTGTACTTACAATTTTTTTTTTAAAAAAATTGATTCTCAATTCATTTAAGTAGAGAAGGAAAAATTATAAATCACAGGCTTTGGTCTTATGTTCAGAATGTGAACTTCATTATCTACAAACATGAGTTTTGAACACAAGATTTTGGTTTTGAAATTTAAATGTTTGTACAGAAAGAAAAAGTTTTAAAAGAAAAATGCCACACATTCCCTTTATATTTTTATTCTGGTACCAGCATCTTTCTCTTTAGAAGACAGAAAGACATTTGGAGTTATCACAATACAACTAAAGATTTCATAATCCTGTCTAAAACATGCAATACATGTTTTTATTCTTGAAATATGAGATGGTTATAGTACGTTTCATGTATTGTGAACTATAACTTGTAGCATAAATCACAATTGCCAATAATGCCTGATGCTGCTGGGAAGATTGGTTTACAAATGAAAACAAATATGAGTCCCAGGTTAATGTTGCAGAATCCAATCTGGGTCAGTGGCAAATGTGTCTCCTGATTTTACTAAACTAATCTTGCTGTCAACTCATAAAGCATTCCTATGCCTGTTTTACAGTTGCTATAAACTAGGGGGGTGGGAGGGGGAAGGAAATCTGAAGGAGCAGTGCGGCAGTTTAAAACCAGAAGATATTCCAACACTTCTCTTACACAGTTTGTAGCTAAGCTACCGGATCTTCTGCCCACGAAAATCCTTAATTGGAGAACGTGATTGATGCCACCAAGCCTGGTGAACAGCTTAATTGGAGAATCTGATTTATGACACACCGGAGGGGGGGAATAGGGTCACAGGTGACTGTAAATTATGTATGCCAGAGTTGGCTTCATACAGGTTAATGCTGGACATGTTGCTCCTAATAAATCTTTTGGCTTCTTTTGAAGCTTGCCTCAAAGCTCATGATTTAATTAGGGCAATCACAGGAATCCTGACACTTATAGGATCCAATCCGGATCGGTCAGTGGGACCAGAGATTTTAGTTTTCTGAGCTTTCAGACTCGTGCTAGAGCCCATCTTCAAGGAATTTCTTTCTCAACCTCTGGTCCCAGTAACCAACCCAGATTGGATCCTGCGAGATTAGTTTAGTAATATCTGGAGTCACATCTGCCATAAAAAGGTGGAAAAAGCTTACATTTCACTTTATTTTGGGTAAATGATGCTGAATCAGTACAATCAACACAAACTTAATGCCAAATAATAATACAATTAGTGTTGTACTAGTTAAACTAGGAATAAAGAACCTGTGTAAAGAAACACCTATTAAATTCCCACTGTCTCTGACTATTCATCATTTTAAGACTGGCAGAAGCTGAAAGATTTGGCAGGCCCAGGGTTTCTGTCTCCCATACTGGCTTCATTACCTTTGTAGGTTGAAAACATGAATCAAAGATTGAAGGATATGCTCACATGTTTAATTTAATTTAAATTAATCTTTAGTGGTCACTAACTTAATGCTCACTAATTTCTTAATTTAATGCAATTTAGTATTATATTTAATGTAACTTAATGCTCACTAATCATACACCCAATTTACCTTAGGAACCCCAATGCAAAGATTCTTCATATCTATCAAGTTAGATAGCTGAAATGGACAAAAGGGATCTTGCACTGTGGTTGAATCTTTTGGGTCATGCCCGCCAAGAACACCTGAAAGAAATGGAATGGCACATGACATAACAGGAAAAAGAGCTGCTAAACTAGACTTAACTTGGGACAAACACCTAAGGAAACATATAATTGTTGTACCTAACACAGCAGCTGCATCATCAACACATCTGGTTAAAATGCCTGGGACATCCATTGAGTTCACAAGTGGGATGAGACCATAGCGGGAAATGAGGCCATAGCTGGGCTTTAGGCCAACAACTCCACAGAGGGAGGCTGGATTTCTTGTGGAACCTCCTGTATCAGATCCCAGAGCCCTGTAATTGAATTTTAAAAATTCATGGAAATCAGAAACAAATAAAAAACTGTATCTCATTAGAGTCTCATTTTATATGTTATCTGAAAGCCATTTTTGAATGAATACACATGTAATTACATTTCCTTTCAGTTAACTCTTGAGTATTTCATTGAGTTTTCTCAACAATAATACACAGGTGCTTTCCCATTATTTTCTGGTATTTTATTTTTTATTTTCACCCTGTCCAGATGCTCTGAAATTTACTGATGATCTTCTATCCACGAATTAAGTTTGTCTGATCTGACAAGATTGATCTGATATCGTCATCTGCTGAGCAGAAACAGAAAAGCTACAGTTAAAATGTGTGTGACCAACCTGTAATTTTGCACTGGACCATTCACCTTTCAGCTCTTAAGAGAGGCATGTTTGCATTCCATTGTATCTTTAATTCCATTATAATTTGGAAAGAACTTGAAATGGTACTTAGCCCTGCTACAAGTAGTCCTCGATGTATGACCCCCATTGAGCCCAATATTTCTGTTGTTGAGTGAAACACCTGTTAAGTGAGTTTGCCCCATTTTATGACCTTTCTTGCCGCAGTTATGGTAAGTGCACTTAAAAGTAAGAGAATCACTGGAGCTGTTATATTAGTCAAACTGTTGCTCACTAAATCTGGCTTCCCCATTGATTTTGCTTGTCAGAAGGTCTCAAAAGGGGATCAAGTGACCCCGGGATACTGCAAGCATCTAGATGAGTCAATTACCAAGCATCTGAATTTTGATCACATGATCATAGGGATGCTATAATGGTCATAAGTCTGGAAACTGGTTGTAAGTCGCTTTTTTCAGTGCCATTGTAACTTTGAATGGTCACTCAACAAGCTGTCCTAAGCCGAGGTCTACTTGTATTACTATGTTTGAAAGTCAAGGTTGTGAGATCCTCTTACGCAAAGCATGTGAAAGAGGACACTGCGGCAGCACTGCCACCAGAGCTTCCTCCAGTTATCAGCCAGCCGGTATCATCGTGTTGAGCAAGGGAGGGTGGTGCACATTTTTCTCTGTACTGCCTTGAATAACTCCAGGGGTTCCGCACTGGCCCAAATGCCCCATCTGTACTTCCAGACCTAGGATGAGCAAGTTGAAAAGGAAATTTTAAGAATTGTGAATTATTAAGTGGGCTATTTTTTTTTTTTTTTGCCTTTNAATTATTAAGTGGGCTTTTTTTTTTTTTTTTTGCCTTTCAAGAATTTAATTCAACGTACCCCATGGCAAATTCATCTAGATTTGTTTTTCCAAGGAGTACAGCTCCTTGATCCAGCAATTTTTGAACTACTGTCGCATTGTACGGTGGGATATAACCTGAAAAAAAAGGTAAATGTTGGATTGGCTAAGGATTCTATCTTGTAATAATTGAGAGCATTTTACCATTGCGAATATATTTTATTCATCTAATAAAAGGCAGTGCATAATAGGAATAGCACTTAGGCTTATATATTGCTTCACAGTGCTTTTACAGACATCTCTAAGCAGTTTACAAAGTCAGCATATNCCCTGCAGTACTGAATTCTAACCAGAAGTGGTATTCAGCAGGTTCTGATCAGTTCTAGAGAACTGGTTGCAGAAATTTTGAGTAGTTCTGAGAACCAGCAAATATGATCTCTGATTGGCCCCACCCCCATCTGTTCTCTGCCTCCCAAGTCCCAGGTGATTGGCTGGGTCTTCTTTTGTTGCCCTGCACAGAAGAACAGAGCTGGAAAGTAGGTTAGTGGGGTGGGGAGGGAATGGGATTTTGCAGTAACATTCTCCTGCCACGCCCATTGAACCAGTAGTAAACAAATTTGAATACCACCACTGCTTCAAACCACTGCGCTACCATGATATATGATATACTATTATGATATACTGTCGTGAGGGAAGTTCAAACTATAAAATCAATGCCGCACTTTGGACTGCATCCACATCACATGAGCAAATTTCTGCTTTTTACAATGCAGCTTTTCTTTCATCTTCCTGCAAAATACAGATGGGATGAGGCTTCAAAAAGAAATCCAGTTCTGCTGGTGGAGCTATTCCATAGGCAGAAATTATTTCAGAATAATTATTTCAGAAATTATAGGCAGAAATGGATTTCAATTGAAATTTAGAAGTTGTGTAGTGACAACAACGTAACTATGTACATCAAAAATTTTCTGGAACAAAAAAAGTATAATATAAAAAGTGTCACCTTGCCGTGAGATGGGCAACAAATTTATTTAATCAATAATGCAGAAATCAATCATTCCAAGCAGACTCCGCGAATAAGAAACATGGCTCAGTCTTACAGCATGTGATTTGCAAGACTTCAGTTTCAATCTGTTATTTGAGACAGGGATAGAAAAATTTGTCTCTGAAGCAGAGAGAAATTCTACCACTGAACATGCTTAAAACTTGGTTACATGAACCCTTGATCTGCTTCAATAATAGGCAGCTATCTATGGTCTCATGATTCTACATAAAAAATTGTTTTTAATCCTGTTGTTGCCTTGCCCTTAGCATCAGGAAATCAGCAATTTCATCCTTTAGTTAGATGGTACTGGGAACTAATTGCTTGGTTTCCTACTATTAATGACAGAACTCAATTTCCTGCTCACTTACTGACCACACAGATCAGTTGAAGACTAAAAAATTAGTCTGGAATGTCTCAAAACCACAAGACCTGAATTCTGTGGCCAAATAACAACTGCATTTTTCTTATGAATTGTATTGGATTTTCTCCCTACCTTTTTCCATTACTTTTTTATTCAATGTTTTATAGGAAAATATTATTTTGAATTTGAATATGACAAAACTCTGGCATTGCTATCAAAATGATCAAAGGCTTCACAATTAAAGCCCTTAGATTAATGTGAGACAATTAAGATACTAAGAATCAGAGCTTTAAAGTGTGGACTTGTGTTTTCTTTAAATCAAGTTTACCTTTTAACATCTTGGATGCACATGTTGTTTCAATGCCAGCAGTGCTGAAGTTGTCTTTCACAGCAACAGGAATACCATCTAAATCCCCCAATGGCTGACCTTCATTATGAAGAATACAAGGATAATTAAACCAGTGTTTTGTCAGAGTTATTTGAAAGTATATTGCTAGTAATAGTAAATAAAGATTTTTAAAATACAATATGACTCTACAATACAATACAGGTAGACCTCAACTTACAACTGTAACTAAGTCCAGAAATATGGTTGAAAGCATGGCAATCATTAAGCAGATCATCCAATGATTATGTCTGGCTTTACAAATCTTTCGCAGTGGTTGTTAGAAGAACACATTGGTTGTTAAGCAAACCCACTGCACCCTATGGTTGTTTGAAACTGTAAGTTAATGCTGGTTTACAGCAAAAAAAGTAATAAATTTGATCATATGCTTACAGGATGCTGTAAATTGCTGTAAATGGGGGCCGGTTGCCAAGTGTAACATATGATCACATGATGGCATGATGTGTGTGTATGTGTGTACGTGTGTGCATGCATGTGAATGTGTTGCCATTGGAACTTTGAAATTGGGTTGTAAGTAGTCTTGGAGAGATCCACTGCAACTTTGAATAGTCACTAAGTGATTGGTTCTAAGTCAGGGATTACCTGTATGCACAATATGCACAACTAAGCCATAATGGCTTGATTCATACAACACAATAAGCCATATTCTTGGGTCTGTATGTCATGCTAAACAGAAACAAAACATGTTATGGCTTATTGTGAGAACTAAGTCTTCAACTCTAGGTAAAGGGAAGTGTATATTATTGGAATTCCATTTTGACACATGGGTTCAATAATAAATTATCTCTCTCAGATAAAGGAACATCTATGAAAAAACATCTGGTCTAAAAACTACCTGCTCTCATATATTAAGTTCTTCCTGTGGATCATGACAACATCTAAACCAGCAAATATATGTGGGCCATTTACAAGCTCTGAGAAACCCAGAGGAAAATAATGTTACTTTAAACAGAACCTCCACAGACAGTTACTTTAAACAAAGAAGTAATATTTTTCTGTTGTATAAATAAAATAACTTAGTGATATATTTCTAATGATAATTAATTAATTATTTCTCTTGAGAAAACAATAGTAGGCTCAGAGACTAACAATTTTAGAAGAGAGCAACTGTTTAGTAGTAGTATCCTACCTTGTCTGTATCTCTCCTCTGACGCCTGAGCTTGTTTTAATGCTATGTCTTCTGTTACTGTTATGTAAGCATTAAGAAATTTGGTAGTTTTTATTAACGAGAGACATTTCTGACAAAGTTCAGTTGAATTGACATGGCCTTTCTTTAATGCTGCAGAAATCTGAAATGACAATGAAAAAAAGGAAAAAAATACAAGTACTGTAGTAGTTATACAGTACTTATATCTAACTTAAGATGATTAAAATACACTAAATAATACAAAGAGAAAGAAATGAAAAATTAAAGGAAAAAAGAGATAATATAATAATATCCATTTAGTATTCATAGAGAATTAATTTATTTTAGGTAACAAATTTGTATTGTGAATCAATTCCATAGTACCAGCAGGATAAATTTCTATTTATGTAAGATTATTCTTTTTCACTGAGCCTCAAGGTCAGTAGAACCGAAACTCTTAAAAAAATATTTTAGAAATAAAGTTTAGCATCACATCTTTAACTACAACATTTCTTTCTAAGATTGTATTAACATGTCCTATAACTGAAACCAACACAAATGATAAGACAAGAGGAGATCTTATGAAGAACTCTCAAATTTCTTACAATGCTCGCCAAAAAAATGAAATTCAACCCTTTTTAAGTACTCTTTGGGGAATTTTAAAGACACAAGGTATTTTCTGATGAATTAATTTCTATCAGTTCCCTCCAGGTAAACACAACCAGATGAGCTAATTCTACTTCATTATTATATTATTTACATTAACAAAAACTGCAAATTTGAAAGCACAGATGTCCTGCAGAAGATTATTAATTGCCTGATCCATTAAGGCAGGTCTTTTCTAAATTTCTTTCTCTGACTATTTATGCAACTAAGATCTCCTCCTCTTGGTTGATAATTTTTAGGCAGCATCTCTTAGTCCCTCATTCTCACATACTGTTACAGTTTCAACCTCAAATCACAAGTTCTCTGTATATGTGTGTGTGTGTGTGTGTATTTGCCAAGGCAACAGGAATAAGAGATCCACAAATAAATGCATTCCAGAATATTAACATAACCATAGAATCCCAATGCTTATTTATGTAGAAATGAATGAATTTTTGATATGTTCTGCAAAAGAAGACTTTCCTTACAAGGGAAGTATTCAAACACCACCTGGATTGTTCTACATTAGATTTTTTAATTTCTCCTGCTTTTGGTGAATCAAGTCCCCACTGCTATCTTAGACTATGCTCCATTTTTAAGTACAACTACTAATAAATTTTCTCATATCATCAGAACATGGCAGTATCAGGTAACCAAATATTGTATGTAATCCCTTGCAACCTTCCAGTTTTGTACATATGTAGTTGTCTGTTTGCAAACATGATGAATATTATATTATCACATTGAAAAAGGCATAATAATATACCTACAAATGAAACATTAATTTATACTGTTAGTCCATGTATAATATGCCATATGCTAAACAAATAACCTACAGATAGCATAATCCTGTTCGTGAAGGCCCTCATTGTGTTCACTGGGGGCTACTTTTTTTTTCAATAGTTTTATTTGGGTTTTCACACATACAAAATACAAGTAAAACATCATGCTCATTCTTGTGTTCTATTCCATATCTTATACTAATATTTATATTTTTCTGAAGCATAGTTTTTTCGGCTCTTTAATTTCTTCTCAATTTTATTTTGATTATTCCATCTCAATTCAAATCATTATATTTATACTTTTGTCTGTTCTGTTTTCAAATTTCATATTAATCTTTCTGCATTAAACAAATTTTGCATCCTGTAGTTACTAATTGGAGTATGACACCTTTATATCTTTTATTAAATATCCATTCAAACTCTTATTTAAAACTCAATATATACCTTGAAGGTTAATGACCTTCAAATATAATACATAATACATAACTTCCAATCGAATTCTGATTGGTAACATTCTTATAATAGCACACTATAATTCCTTTTTTAAAAAAGCGTTATAAAATATATGTAATTATAAACCCTGCATTCGGGATTCCAAATTAAGTTCTTATCATTAATAAATCATTAAAATCTTAGCATCTTTTACATTTCTTTTAATTAAATATCATACTTCGCTTAAAAGACAGCATATAAATCTCGCACAATTAATGTTCTCCCTTGATTTCTCTTCACATGTTTTGTAAATCATTAAATATTCAATTTTGTTTAACATTTATTTAATTGACAAGCTTTCCACTGAGTTACGATAGCTATTTTATCAAAACATTTTATCATACAATTAATTATTCATATTTTTTGAAATTATTTCTGTTTTCTATATAACAATACTATCTTATGTACCTTTGCAGAATCCTTTTTCCATTAGGATTTTCCCCATTATCTGCAAAATAGGCCCTGTTTCTCTTACATTTTAAATTTCTGTCTTTTATAACTTCTTTTCCTTTCTTTCTTCCCTCTCATATTCTCGCTCCCCTTTTTTACCGCCCTTGTCGCTCTAAACTTCTAATTCTGCGCCTCTTGCTGCATTTCCCTCTTCTATTCTGTTTCCTGATTTTAAATACTTATTTTTTCACTCTATTTTGGGGAGGGGGGTTTGTTTTTGCTCAGTCTTAAACTTTTCCATTCTCTTTCCTCCTTTCTTTTTTTTTCCCGACACCTAAGATTACTTGTTCATTAAAGATCGGCTCTTCTTTGCCACTTCTTTTCTGCAGGCATTTCTTCATTGTTTCTCATAGTTCCAAATCTCGCATTTCTAAGAACGTGAAATACGAGCCAAAGAAGCCTGCTCCCTTCGTTATGCATCTTCTTTGTACTTTTTTAAGTTCCATTTTCAGTTCTTCTAAAATGGTGGAGGCCATTTTAAACAGTTTTAAAACCAACGCACCCGATTGATTTTAGTATTGCAAAATAACAATAACCAAGAATCCTAGAGATCACCAGTAATCAAATTGTCCCAGCTGTTTCTTCTTAATTTCTTTTTGCACTTTCTCTTACTTGGGGTTTTACTCTCTTTTGTTTTTGCGATGGTTCAGTTAAAATTGTATCTTTTGGAAGATTGGTTTGAGATTTTGCTGTAAGTTTCTTTTTAATTCAGGCAGTCTCCTCCCTTCCAGATACCTGCCTTTGTTCTTTTTCTCTTCGCTTTCCTGGTTTTCAAAAGCTTTTAATTATTCCAGAAATCTTTATCGTCCCTTTGACTTTTTTAAATTTTTTCGATTAAAATTGCCTATTAATGTCAAAAGTGGATTTTTTTTTTCCAATTTCTTGGCTTTAATCTCTTAAGGCTGTCAGTATAGGAAAAGGAGAAAAAAAAACAAATCCTTTCCCTTTTCTCATCTCCTTCAGCTGCTTAGAAAATCTTCTTTGGGACAAAGTGTTATTTTTTTTTTTATAGTTTAAATTCCAGGGTACCTTATTTGTTGCTTTTGCTGTTTGACCACCGGTCAACGCAACTTTCTGTTCTTATCTTCCTCCTGCACATTCTTTTCCGGTTCGAGTTCTTCTTTGTGGGTGGCCATTTCTGAGCGGCACGCGCTGCAACGCGTCTTCGGAAAGGGAGTATTGGTCAGCTGAGGAGGAGAGATGCGGCTTCTCCTGCAACCCTGGCCAGGCGTTGCCGCCCCTCCTTTACGCAAAACCTCTATGGGATGGGCTTAGCCCGCATAAGCCATTTGGCTCAGGGCGCTCGCTCAGTGGCAGCATGGATCAAAGCCTTCGCAGAGATGAGGTTTTGGTTCTGTCACCCAGGTTGCCATCTAGCGCGTTTTCCAGCAAATTCGAGAAATCTGGCCGTATAGAAATCTGTTTGGCCGTGAAAAAAATCATGTCTCCAGCCAAATATAATTTGGCCAGAAATTTGGCCGTATGAAAAGTTGCTTGGCCTGAAATTGAAATTTTGGCCGAATACCCGGTTTTTCAATAGGCAATATATTTGGCATGAAAATGACTGTCCCGTCTTTGTAAGCTCTTTCCCCTCCAGGTTTAAAAAAAAAAAAGTTTTGGGGACTTCGGGGGCGGGAAGATTGGCCCCAAAAAGCAACCACTTTCCCCCCTGCAGTTCTCCTGCCTGGCATGGCAGGGAGCTTCCCCCAAGAGCGTTCTGACCCCCCCCCAAAAAAAAAGGCCTCTTTCCGCAGCTGCTGCAGCTTGGTTTTTCGCAGCCTTAGTGGAAAAAAATGTTTTTTTGTGAGGAGGCGGGGGGTGGGTGGGTTTTTGTGAGGAGTGGGAGAAGGAACAAAACGCAAAGCTCCTGGGCAGACCCGGAGGGGCATTTTAAACAAGATTCTCTCTGGATCCCTGAAGAAAACTTCTCCCCGCCTCCTACATTGGCGGACGAAGCTGAAGGGGCGCATAGCGCAACTGCTCTTCTGTGTGTTAGGGGTGGCTTCTGTGTCTTTTCCCTCCCGCATTTTTAACCACTTCCTGCTCAGTTGCCGCAGAAGCCCGCGCCATTTCTCAGGCAAGGGGCTGGAAGACCAAATGCTTTCAGTGACGTAAAGGGTTGTTGCATTGTGTGGTGTGTGTGTTGTGTCAATATGCTGACTCCTAAACCGGCTTTTAGAGAAGGCTGTAAAGCAAGCCGTGAAGCGGTATAAAAGTGCGACTGCTATTTTCACATCCTCTCCGAAGGGTAATGAAATCCACTCAGTCCCGCCATTACTCCGGGGGTGGGCGGGGCGGGCGGCCATACGACTTTGCATCCCCACCCCATCCTTCTTGCCCTCACAGCTGCCGCTTCTCCCACCCTTCTGGCGTTTCCCTCTTAGCTATTTCTGCAGAGTAACATGCCCCTTTGGAAGGCGGATGGGCTGGTAAATTGGTTCATTTGGCACCCCTTTTGGAAGGAACTGGATTACTCCATGGGCAACAAGGCGGGATGCCCCTCTTTCAAAGGGGGCACACAAATTTTTGTGTTGTTTTATTTGTTTAAGTGATTATCTTTTTTCAATCGAGGGGGAATCCCTAAAAACCCTCATACCCTATAGCTCCCCTCTCCTCAGGATGCGGCTGGCATTTGCCTGAGCTATTCCAAGCGGATAGTGTTTAGCGGTTATTTGAAGTGAGGGGCTGACTAGCCTGGATGTGAGTAAAGACAGCAGTAAATTCCCATGAATGTTCATGTCACGTTGTCGAAAATAGAGACTATTTTTTATGATTTGATTATTTAAAAAACAGTTAAAAAAACAAAAAAACAATATATCCTCATATTATTTTGCAGAAAAAAAATTGGCCCGTGAGAGAATAATTTGGCCTAAATTTGGCCGTATTTTGACTTGAGTTTGGCCGCAGAGCCAAGCTGCGATCTGGCAACCCTGCTGTCACCGAAGAAGCTCAAACCGGAAGACTGGGGGCTATATAAACTGTATGTACATATAAATAGTTTATTTTGTATGGATTTAGTTAGAAACTAAAGTCTTTGTATCATGCTGAGCATAAGTAACTATTTGAGTTTTTCTCTCTCTGTTTCTGTGTACTGCTGACATTTATGGTTTCTTTTTACACTGCCAAGATTGCAGCTTGCCCTGCAAAAGTCCGGACGAACTACTATGGGAACTTTCCATATCCCTTTGCTGTCATCTACTGGTCATCTGGATTTCTTCTACCACCCGCATCCGTTATCCTACCCTTACGACAAGAGCAACTTCAAAAGAATAATCACAGAAATGCAGTACCCTCCATGCAATCCTGAAAGTCCTGAATTTGGATTTCTACCCTTTGGATGCCGAGTATACTTGGAACATCAAGCATCTCCCCCAAATGCAGCAGAATCCAGTTCTGGAGACAGAAATAACTTCCGGAACAGCCAAACAACAACAACAACAACAACCGACGCACCTCTCGGAGCGAGGCGCGCAGCATCTTTCCCGGCATCCCGGGATGGAAGATTCCGAGGGACCAGCAGACCTTCCTTAGCTGTACGAACTTCTGTTATTGATAGCGCAGGAAGGCACCTATGGGGGCATCCATCTTGGTAAGCATTTCTAACATTGAGACCGCTGATTGGTTTAGCGCTCACAGCATCAAAGCATGCTTGGTTTGTATTGGTCCAGGCTCCGGAGTCTGTCAATCGATGCCCGTTTGACTGCAAGGGATTTGGGTGACCGGGGTTGTCAAGCGCTGATCTGCAGGAGATTTGGGATTAAGACGGGTATATTTTTGCACGAATTGAAAAGTCATAGGAGGAACATTGTGGAAGGGTGGAGAGAAATATTATAATATTTGGCGGCGGAAGAGATTAGTTTCAATTGCCTTGAGGACTGGGTGCATTGTGGAATTGGAAAGAGAGAAAAAGTGGGTTTACTTCCCGTGAACTTTAGCATTGTTTTGCTCATCAACCTGGAGGATCAGTGAAAACTTTCTGTCTTTTCTCCTCCACGTTTTTTTTTCCTTGTCTTTGAGAAAAGAGAAACAATAGGGGAGGAGGCATATTTTTCAAAAATTGTAAAGGAACAAAATGGTAATTTTAAGATAAGGATTAACGTTTTTCTAATTTATTAGAAGCGTTTTTCAAAGCAGATCAAAAGAGGCGAAGCATTTATGCCGTCTTTTGCAATCATGTTGCTAAGGGGACACACACTTAGAAGCAAAGTATGTTCTAAATTGTTGGGCTGTCTTAGCTTGTCTGCATTGAGGCAGAGTTTGAGTCTACGGCCGCTGAGTAGAAAGTTCCACGTTTCCTGTCAAAGATGCTCAACAATGCCTTCCTGGGTGATTGACCGCTATGGGAAAAATGATGTACTTCGACTCACAAGTAATATGACATTTCCTGCAATTCGTCTCCCTAATGAAGTTATTATTAAAGTTCACGCTGCAAGTTTAAATCCCATAGATGTTAACATGCGAAGTAAGTAAGCATATAATATGCGTTGCATATTATAGATATTGATGATGGATGGATAGATAGATGATGGATAGATACATAGATATGAACATCAGTGAACTAATTGTAAAAGTACTCTGAAATCACAAAAATAAATCTTATGGATGATTGCTGTACTTTTATTTCAGGACTAATGGAGTATGGTGTTAATTATCTTTTTTTTAAAAACAGTCTCTAAGGTAGGCATGTGGAACATTGCAGAACGCTCTAATAACCAGTTTTATGCTGGATGTTTCTGTTTTATTATTAATGTCATATGAATTTGTCTAGTAGAAAAAAAGTTCTTGAAAAGCTGATTAACACAGAATTGTCTTGTCATCTTAAGCAAGAACTACCAGATTGGAATTGTAAAAAAATTGAAACAAGTACTGGGTGGCAGCAAATCAAAAGGTCTATATTTCTTAGCAGCCTTCGATTGGCTGCTAAATTTTTGTAGCCAAGATACAATAGTGTCTTAGAGAGTTTCATAAATAGATTGTTCTTGAGCTTCTTTAGAGTTAAGTCTCTTAAATCTGTTGAAACCAGTGGCATAATACTATTTGCAGAGTGAATATTGTTGGAAACTTATTAATTTTCATGGAATGCAAGTGACATTTAATAGAATAGGCTTAGATTCTTGCACTGTAACCGTAACTGTGTCTGTTTAAACATTTTCATTACCTTAATTTTGTCTTAATCCAGTCTAAATGAGCATAGAATTATCTCCATTGACATCTGCTCTTTGACTTTACTCATTCCTTTTTGTCCTGTTTCATTTTACCACTTACAGTGAAGTGTGACCTCATTTTCTCTTTCAGTCACATCATCCTATTAGGAAATGCTGAGCCTTGCTGGGAAGATTCCCCTTCGTTTTTTACATTGGCTTATGATATTTAAGAGTAAATTTAAAAGTGGAAAATGTGCAGTATGAAGCACCAGCGAACATAATAGTTTTATTGTTATATATTAACCAGACTCCTGTTTATATGTACACAGTTTAAAACTTCAGTATATACTAAACTGAATTCAGACAAATCTGACTTTTATGTTGCTCTGGGATGCTCTGGTAATCTTTTGGGACATGCTGATAGGGTTGTTAAAGAAACAAATAAATACACTTTTTCTTGTTTAAAATAGCCAAATTGGATACCGGAATATATATATTTATACTGTGGCTGAGACTCTAAGCTGATGCCCATCTCAGTCTCAGTTTTCAGTCTGTAAAATGGGAATCCTCAGTTTGAAATGAATATAAGGAATAGTGCAAGCAAATAGTGAAGAAAAGAAGTATATAAATCTAAATAAAGGCACAACAAATTGACTCCTGTTTTTCCATTTCTTTTAATAGATGGCTATGGAGCTTCTGCTCTAAGAGTGAAACGAGATCCGTTGCGCATATCAGAAAAAGGCAATGAATTTCCTCTAATTCTAGGTCGAGATGTTTCTGGGGTTGTTATGGAATGTGGACCGAGTGTTTCCTACTTCAAACCTGGAGATGAGGTAATGGAAGTTTGAAATAGAATCATAGACTCATAGAGTGGAAAAGAACCTAATCCATCTTCCTGTTTTATATAGGAATTTTCAAACCACTGTGGCAGATTATTTAGCGCCCATTTGAAAGTGAGGGGAATCGACCACTCTAATAGGCAGATTGTTTCACTTCTTCATTCCTCTCATTAACATCTCATAAAGATGTTCCTCCTAATACTCAACCAGAATCTCTTTAATTTCAGCCCATTGTTCCTTGTTTTGATATGGTTTCCACAAAAATCAGATCTGATTGCACCTGTAGGTAATAACCATAGCCATAAACTACTATACATGTACTTCTTGATTTAACCACCATTTGTTTAGTGACTGTTCAAAGTTTTTTAAAAAACTGAAAAAAAGTGCCATATGTTTTTCCATGATCGTTGCAGCATACCCATGATCACATGATCAGAATTCAAATGCTTGGCAACTGGCATGTATTTATGATGGTTGCAGGGTCCTGGGGTCATGTGATCACCTTTCACAACCTTCTAACAAGCAAAATCAATGGGAAAGCCAGATTCACTTAACAACTGTGTTGCTAAGTTAACAACTGCGGTGATTCATTTAATAACTGTGGCAAGAAAGCTCGCAAAATGAGGCAAAATCATTTAGCAACTGTCCTGCTTAGCAATAGAAATTTTGGGCTCAGTGGGGGTCATAGGTTGAGGACTACCTGTAATATTTTCCTTGTGTCTCTTTAGAAAACTAAGAATGCTAAGTTCTTTTAATTGTTCCTTTTAAGGTTTGGTTTCCAGGCCCTTTTTTTGTCCGGATAACTTTGTTCTATTATTAAAACCTGTTAAAAATCCTTGTTAAAGCACGAGGCCCAGGATTGGACATAGCTTTCCATGTATGATTCAACAAGTGCAGAGTACAGGAGTTCAACATGTGGCAGATAGGAAAGCACTCCAGAGGGTTAATGTCATTGCCCAGATCATTGGTTGCCCTCTCCCCTCTTTGCAAGAGCTTTATAGCTCCCGCTGCCTTAAGAAAGTTCAAAACATTCTCAAAGATCCATCTCATCCTGGGAACCCTTTTNTAAACTAAACTAAACTAAACTAAACTAAACTAAACTAAACTAAACTAAACTAAACTAAACTAAACTAAACTACAGTGAGACTATTACCTCCTGTACAGGAGTCTGGATTCTATCATTGTGTTAATGCATTTGAAGTTTGCACTTTACCTTTTTAGCTGCTGCATCATGCTGCTTCTTTAAATTCACCTGGTATATATTAGCACTTTTAGATTTTATTCACACAAGAAAATTCCTCAGTCCTGGCTAATAAAACCAAACCAAGAAAAATCATTAGTATTTTGAATGGATTTATAAATCATAAGCATAGAAACCAATGACTTCAACAGAGATGTTTCATTTAAGATTGTAAGTGGGAGTATTTTTCTCTTTTATTGTTATTTTATGGGAATAACAAACTTGCTTAAAGGTTTTCCACAATGGAATTAGTTGGAAATTTTGTGTGTAATACACTACCATGCAGGAATATGAATTTTAACTATCTGCTTGCTTTAGATATAGCACCTTCTGCAGGTTAAAAAAAATGTTATTTTGTACAAACAAAATATTTCAGATTGTTTATTTTTCAGGTATGGGCAGCAATTCCACCTTGGAAACAAGGTACCTTGTCAGAGTTTGTTCTAGCAAGTGGAAATGAGGTAAGTCACAAAATTTTATTTTAAAATGACGTAAACATATGCACAAATGCAAATTTTTTTTTAAAGTTGTAATTTTTAAAAATAGCCACATACTTCGATTTATATACTCCCTCAAAGTGCTTTACAGCCCTCTCTAAGTGGTTAACAGAGTCAGCATATTGTCCCCAACAATTTGGGTCCTCATTTTACTGACCTCGGAAGGATGGAAGGCTGAGTCAACCTTGAGCCCCTTCAGGATTGAACTCCAGACTGTGGGCAGAGTTTTCCTGCAATACTTCAGTCTAACCACTGCACCTAAGATATGATGTTATTTTTATATTTGCCCTTCAAATGGTGGCTAAAAACCCTCTGAAGTTAAAATATTAAAATAACATAGAATCTCCACTCCAATCTACATAGTATTATAAGCATTTCCCTTTTCCATTTGGCTTTGGAAAAGAGAGCAGAAAGGAGGAATCCAACTGGCTGCTGCAAAAGCACAGTGCTTTATTTGGCCATCTGGCAAAACAAAACTCTGCAGAAGACAGAAGGAGAATTTGCATTCTCTTGCCTGCCTTTATGATAGAATTAGAAGTTTTTCTAGCAGTGCAGTTCATCAGAGTAGATTACGGAAAAGACCTGTCATTCACTGCCAAGTCTTACTTTCCATAGGTGAGCTACAGTACATTTTGTCCTTGACTTAACAACAGTTCATTTAGTGACTGTTCAAAATTACACTGGCACTGAAAAAAGTGACTTATGGCTGTTGTTCACACTTACAAATGTTACAGCATCTCCATGGTCACGTGATCAAAATTCAGATGCTTGGCATCTAGCATGTATTTATGTCCCAGGGGTCATATGATCACCTTTGGTGACCTTCTGACAAGCAAAGTCAATGGGAAAGCTGGACTCACTTAACAACTGTGTTATTAACTTAAGATTTTATTTATTTATTTATTTTACATTGCTGCCTATTCGCCCATGGCGACTCAAGGCGGCTTACACAATGTAAAACCATATTTAAAACAAAAAACTAAAACTAAAACTAAAAACAATAAAAACTAACAAAAAGAATCAAATAAATTAGTAAAGTACAATAGAACAAAATTTGGGAAAACAAAAAACAAAATTAAAATTGCAATAATTCACTGAACAACTGTGTCAAGAAAGGTTGGAAAGGGGCAAAATTCACTTAACAAATGTCTCACTTACCAACAGATACTTTGAGCTCCTTTGAGGTTGTAAGTCAAGGAGTACCTGTGCTATCTAAAGCAGAGGTGTCCAACTGGCCGCCTGCAGGATGAGTCATGTACAGGCCACACCCACCCCAGCTCCGTGAATGGGGAAAACGTCGTGAAACATGCTGCGAGTTGGACACCCGTGATCTAAAGGGTGGCTGTTCATTTTGTGAAATTGATTATCCCGAGGTGTCTTTCCAAATACAACATTTTCCAACTGCTTCAAACTGAATGCATAAGAAATACATGTATGAATTTGACAAGTGTACGGACACTTGCTTTTTTGAGGGGGGGATGTAGATCTGCATTGAAGGAAAATGTTTTGATTGAGAGAACCCAGGACAATGTCTCCATGCGTTTATTTTTATGCAGATATCAAGGAAACCAAAGTGTCTCACTCACACTGAAGCTGCGTCCTTGCCTTATGTTGGTCTAACCACATGGTTTGCTGTGTCCAATGCTGGGGGACTTGATGCCGATAGTTGTCTCGACAAAAGGTAAAAAGCCAGATGATCTACAAGAAGTTAGTCATGGGCTTTCTTGTTCCAAAGTAAGTCCCTAACTTTCCTTTGGATGTCTGTGAGTATGAATATTACCTTCCTGATTCAATTTTAGCATCTCTTAAAGAGTAATAGATTTCATGCCTTTCAGCTTTTGTAAAATAATACTTCTTTGAACATAATTAATTTAAATATCTTATATCAGGCACAGGAATATGTCACAGATAAGTTCAAAAAATCATTCTTCATCTGTATAATTTTCTCAGCATTGCTTGATTTTATCCTTCATGCCAATATTAACCAAGTGTAACCAATTTTCATATTTTATTCTCATAATATTTTACTATGTTATTACCTTTATTGTCAGATATTGCTACAGAGTTATTACCTTTATTGTCAACATGTATACAATAAGATTGACTGAGCCTCCCTTCGTGCACCCCCCTTCCCAACACAACTCACAGTGTGGACAGAAGTCCCTAATCCAGTCCCAATCTTATTACACTATGTGACCTTGTTGCACAACACACCAGCCCCGCAAGTCTATCATACTATGTTGACATAAAGTTATTTTCCATTTAGAAGTCTGACAGCCCACAGGTAGAAACTGTTTTTCAGCCTCTTGGTGCGGCTGGCTATGCTTCTATATCTCCCACCTGGTGGTAGAGTGAAGAAGTGATGACCAGGATGTGAGTCGTCCCTGAGAATTTTCCTCACTCTTCTAAGGCAGGGAAACCTACTGATGTCATCTAATGGTATCAGGGAACAGCCTACAATGTTTTGTGCTATGCTCACCATACTCTGTAATGTCTTTCTATCTTATTTCTATCTTATGTTGATATATTATTATATAGTACATTTAAATGTTACTGTCCTGTGCTTCAAATGTAAGGATACCTGAAATGTAGGTTTCTCTTCATTTATAGTTTCTTAACGCTGCACTACATAAATTGAATTCCTTAAATACAGCTAGCACAGTAGGCACTTTTATCAGTTTACTCCTTTTGATCACTAGATATAAAACTACATAGAAGTTAATACTTTCATTATTTGTAATTGTTTTTACTTTGTAGAATATTGATCATAGGTGCATCAGGTGGAGTGGGTACCTTTGCTATACAGGTAAGTATGTTAGATTGGATCATCTTGGCAGAAGTTTTGCTTCTGTTTCATGAAAGAATCCTAGAATAGAGTCTTTTGGAATTGTGTAAATATAATTCTTCAAATTTATCTTCAAATTTAGAATAGTGACTACAATAAAGAATATTATCATATAGAATAGAATAGAATAGAATAGAATAGAATAGAATACTTTATTGGCCAAGTGTGATTGGACACACACGAAATTTGTCTTGGTGTAAATACTCTCAGTATACAAAAAGAAAAGGTATATTTGTTAAGAATCAAGAATCATAATGTACAATACTTAATGGTAGTCATAGGGTACAATCAACAATCAAATCATACTAGGAAACAGTCAGTATAAATTGTGAGGATACAAGCAACAAAGTTACAGTCCTACAATCACAAGTGGGAGGGGATGGATGATAAGGAGTGATGAGAAGATTAAC